>CM053037.1:82934368-82977521 GCA_028564925.1 Lithobates sylvaticus
CTCAGTGGCTCCCCCTATATGACAAACAATTGAGCTTTGGCAAGACATGTGAGTACCTTATTATGTTTCCTCTTTTGAGATAAATCTCCTCCAGCAATATAGATTTTCCTAGTGCAAATACAATGTACTGATATGTTGAGACTAATTTTATGACCCTTCATCTATTTAGATGAGCTTCTAAGGATACAAATTGCCTTGACAAAGGACCACAGTCCGAAACATGTTGGCATCCTCCTTACCATATGTACCAAGCAAGTTTATACCTCTGTCATAAAAGCTTTGTATGTTTTTGCCCCTTTGACATGTTATAAACTGTATCAACTGAGTGTACCTCTATTGCAAACATACTATGTCCTCTGAGCATTCCCTTGTTCACTATGTACAATTTTGAATAAACGTTTACTCTTTCACATGCATACATCGTGCTAAGTGTCTATCTATACCTCAAGCATCCCCTAGGGGTACTGGCCTTTACCTTATGCACATCATGGCCTACTATTAAAATTGTCATACAAATTTGGGATGCGATAGACCATTTGTTGTTCCCACCTACTTGCCCAACTAAATAATTTTTTCTATATTGATGGTTACCCCATCCAAATCCCCAACCGGGCAAGTTTAGGTGATACTCTCTTTAATACCTACTTATTTTTTACCTTATACTCAAGTACTTTCTACCATAGATTTTTATTGTCTATACCATATACATACCCTCGCTCTATATATCATACATTTGCACAGTTATCTATTATTGTGAATTTTATCACATACCTTATACCTATTTCTAACTATGGCTCTGTACCTTGGAGATGAATGGGACACACGCATGTCCAATACCATGCACCATTTTGAGTCTAATGAGTATGTTCAGTCACAACTCAAATATACCTTCCTCAACCTTACCCATACTGTCCAAAAAAAGGCCTCCCTCTTTTGGCACATCAAATCTTTTAAAGAATACATTGCCCATGGCATTAACCCCTTTGGTCTCCGGGTGCAAATCTTCCCCACTTTCCAGGACATTCGCCCGGATTTTAAGGCCTCCTGGGAAAATGTCCTGAAAAGTTGCTCCAACGAACTTATGAAACTACTAATTATCGAATATGAGTCTCAAATGACTGCTTTAGATATCAAACTCGAACTGATCAACACACAGCTCGAGCAATTTCAGACACATCCTTTATATATTTCACTCGACGAGCAATTAAAAACTCGTTTTGACAAATTCAATCATGACATTCTTGCGCAAAAGGACAAAAAATTCTTTCGCGACAAGAAAGCCTTTCATGAGGAACGTGCATACAAATGGAGCGACACAAATCGCACTAATCGCTCCGAAAAAACTACACGTCCTGGCCTTCGGCCATTGAATTCTCGTTCCTCCACTGATAAGACTTACACCTCTACCCATGCACCCCACCAACCTAATCTCCCTTTGGGGCTACGGAAGCCCAAACGTGGACGCACACCAAATTTTTCGAGTGACGATGTGTCTGACGTGGAGGGGACCCCTGGCGCCTCCCCCCTTGGGGACTCGCCGGTGGCCCCCTCTAACGCCAAGACACACAGATCGCACTCACTTCCATCTGCATCTCAGCGTGCAGATTTTTTAGACAAAATGAGAACTTCACTACAGACACATCACTTACCCACCCCCCTCAACCCAAAAACCAAACGACCAACACGCTAAAAACATCCTCCAATAACATTATCAATCTTTCTTCTCACATACTTACTAAACACGAAATTTCAGTCCTTGAGAAGGGACTTACCTTCTGTCCAACTTCACAGCTTGATAAGTTCACAGTCATTAAAGATATACATCTTTTTGTCCGCAAGTTGCTCCTACATAGCATGTACACCCCTAATCCTTTCCCTGATAATCTTTTGCACACTGCCACTGAGACTACTGCTCTTCAGCAGCTCATTGAATTATTGGAGGAAAACAATCCACCAGATTTTATTGACACTATTGATCTTGACAATGTGCTCAACAACTTTGAGGATGATACTCCTCTTTCTAATTCACATTCTTTACACCATACCACGCTCAAGAAAAAATCAAGCTTTTTTCCTTCACCCAGTACTAATCCACGTGCTGCACTATTCTTACAGTCAGTGACTAACGAAATTCGACATTTGCAAATCTACCCTACCCATCCCAAACAAAAAAACTTTACCTACAACCAACACTTGGCTTTACAAAATTTAAAAACTAACCCTCTGATAGTAATCAAACCGGCGGACAAGGGTGGAAACATTGTTGTTCTAAACAAACTAGACTACCTGGACATGTGTCTCAACATACTACGCAATCGCGAATGGTATGCCATAATTCCCAGTACATCAATCAGGTTGTTCCAACAGGAATTATATACTCTTGTTGACGATGCCTCTAGACAACACATTATTGACAAATCTACTGCTGACTACGTTAGAACAAAATTCCCGCGAGAAGCCACCTTTTACGCCTTACCCAAGGTACATAAAAACCTTCCCAGACCACCAGGTAGACCTATCGTCTCCGGACGTGGATGTCTCACTGACAATCTCAGTCGATACATAGACAAATTACTCCAACCCCTAGTACAAGCATTACCCTCATATATACGCGACACTACACACTTACTTCAAGACCTCTCGGACCTTCATGTCGATGCCAACACTGTCTTGGTTGCCATCGACGTCGAGGCCCTCTACAGTTCTATTCCCCACACTTTAGGACTCACCGCTATTCAACACACTCTGTCCAATGCTAACCTTTACTCCCATGAATTATCGCTCTTTATTATCAGAGCACTCAAATTTATTTTGACTCATAATTTTTTCTCCTTTAATGGTTCCCACTACCTCCAGGTACAGGGCGTCGCCATGGGCACCTGTTGTGCACCGGCGTACGCCAATCTGTACCTGGGGGAGTGGGAACGAAACTTATTCATCACTGATGCTGCCAGCATCTATACCAAATATATAGCGTCTTTCCGCCGCTATATAGATGACATTTTGATTCTGTGGCAGGGCCCAATAGATACTCTACATCACTTCCTTACATACCTCAATACTTCCAATTCTCTTAATCTCAAATTCACAATGACATATAGCTACAGCTCCATTTCTTTCCTTGACCTTACCCTCAGCAAGGACAGACATGGCCGACTACAGAGCCAACTTTTTCGCAAACCTACTGCAGGTAATACCATTCTTGCAGCCTCCAGTTTTCACCCCCAGCCCTTACTCAAATCTATCCCCTTCGCTCAATATTTACGTGCCCGACGTAACTGTTCCACGGATACCTCCTTTGAACACGAGGCCTCCGTATTGAGGGACAGACTCCGCGCACGTGGCTACAAAAACAGCGTTTTAAAAAACGCTTATAAAAAAGCGAAATCCAAACCACGTTCTGCTTTACTCATTCCAAAACTATCTGAGCCCTCCACACAATCACCCCTTAGAATTATAACAAATTATTGCCAACAATATAATGAAATTACTCAAATATTACTCAAACACTGGCACATCATCTCCACAGACAGAGCCCTTTCCCCCTTTGTTCCGCCCAAACCTTTGATCACTTATCGACGTGCTCCTTCCCTTCGAGATAAACTCATTACTAGCGAATACAAGAGTAGTAACAAATCCCAGAGACAGATTAAAGGCACTTATCCATGTGGTAATTGCAATTATTGCAAATATCTACCTAAATCCAATCTACACAACCTTCTACCCAATGGTCAACGCCTTTTTCCTAAGCATTATGTGAATTGTCGTTCAGTTGGAATTGTTTACCTCCTAGAATGTGAATGTGGATGCTTCTACGTGGGTAAAACCAAACTACCATTCTGGAAACGTATCTATGGACACGTTACCAGTATAAACCAAAGAGATCCCGATTTACCTCTGGGACGACACACCTCTATTGTCCACCCTGACAACACCCCCAAGATCTCATTTAGAGCTCTAGACCATATTCCCCCCCCAAATCGAGGGGGCGATTACAACAAAGCACTCCTCCAGAGTGAACTTCGTTGGATTTTCCACCTCAATGCCACCATACCCCCTGGCCTGAATGAGGCCTTTAACTTTAAACCTTACCTTGAGGGCTTCGAGACCGGAGTCTGTGAATTAGACCTGTGACCCATGGTTTCCCTCGTCCAAGCATCCACACTTAGTGCACATTGCTTGTATGATTACTATTTATTTATTACTGTTTATTTTCTGTGGATTGGATGACTTCCTTACAGCATATAGGAACATATGTCCATATATCTCATACTGTATATGTGTATTTATATATAATTTCCTTATGCATTACCAATACATATCCTTTATTCATGTATTATATACGGTGTATTAAACTGACACATGGGTCCTTTTTTCCCCCCTTCCCTTCAATGTGTTACAAGCCATTATATCACTAGGTCATTTATTGCACCTAGCCTGCATGTCCCCCATTGCTCAATTCTGTGACCTTGTCCTTTATGGACCAACTTATTTGACATTCTACCTGCATTCTGATTTCCCCCCTCTATTTTGAATACCCGGCGCGGGTAAGACCAGGTGCGCGCGCGCATCTTTTAGGATGCGCTCGCGTCACCCTCCCGCCTTCCATCTAGACCAGTTTACTGGCCTACTTCCTGTTTGCGCTCCACTGTGGAGCGCACCAGGAAGTCGGCGGCCGTCTGTCCCGCGTCGGTGACGTCACGACGCCGGACGCGACCGCGCCGTCATGACGCGGCCGCGCCCGGCACCGCCCCGTCAGAGGTCCACACTGGGAGGCTATTACAGCGCCTCCTGGCGCCTGCCTCCCAATCACACAGCAGCACATTAACACTGAGGCCTGAGGATGATTGACACACACCCCCCCTCAGCTGTTATTCATTACTTGATTACATATAAACTTTCCACACTCTGGCTTCAGTCTCATGCTGCTGACTGACCAGAGATGACCTCCTACCCCCTACTCACCAACTATACTCAGGTAAATACAAGGTCTACACATTGTTTGTAGTCAGTTACTCCTATTTTTTCATGTCTCTGATCATTCCTATTTTACTTCACTTTACAGTGATACATCCGCTGATCCACTGTGTTAAATACAGGCTATGGGCTTTTAGCCCTAAACCCTGTATGTTGGACCTTGTATTCTGAGGGGGTTCTCAGCAGGCCTTCCATGCCCCAGTGTTTAAACACACTGTGCTTGTTTTTACTGCACACACCTCTGATCCCTTGGATCCCACGCTCAGTGGCTCCCCCTATATGACAAACAATTGAGCTTTGGCAAGACATGTGAGTACCTTATTATGTTTCCTCTTTTGAGATAAATCTCCTCCAGCAATATAGATTTTCCTAGTGCAAATACAATGTACTGATATGTTGAGACTAATTTTATGACCCTTCATCTATTTAGATGAGCTTCTAAGGATACAAATTGCCTTGACAAAGGACCACAGTCCGAAACATGTTGGCATCCTCCTTACCATATGTACCAAGCAAGTTTATACCTCTGTCATAAAAGCTTTGTATGTTTTTGCCCCTTTGACATGTTATAAACTGTATCAACTGAGTGTACCTCTATTGCAAACATACTATGTCCTCTGAGCATTCCCTTGTTCACTATGTACAATTTTGAATAAACGTTTACTCTTTCACATGCATACATCGTGCTAAGTGTCTATCTATACCTCAAGCATCCCCTAGGGGTACTGGCCTTTACCTTATGCACATCATGGCCTACTATTAAAATTGGCTGTCAGGATATAGTGGGCAATAGCCCGCCACATGCACATGAGTTTTTTGTCACAGGAGAACATACTATAAGTCATCTGAACAAACAGAGAACTGAGGCCAAAAAGGTTGGGCCATAGTTCTTTTTTAACAAAAGTTTAATCCAGGTGTTAACCAAGCAAAACAGCAAAACCCGGTATCCCCGCGGTGTCCCATTGATTTCAATGGGTAGGAGTGACTAGTGTAGTCACGATAAAACCCCTTAGCTGTAACCATAAAACCCCATAAACTTAACTTAATTAATAAATGAGAGACCACACCGGTTATGGAGTAAAATGGCCATAACAGCTAATTTATTTAAATAACCAATAATAAGAACTCCAGTTTCTTATTAGAAAATTAAACATAAATAACAATAACAATAAACAATAACACTTTCAGACCCCTTGCTGAAAACAAAACAAAACAGGTTAAACCCCTATATCCATGTTGGTCAGTGACGGAGCTAAGTGCTTATACACACAACCTGATATCACTGATATCAACACAAGGGGGCACTGCGGGCAAAAGAAACCAATGGGTCTCTACCGTACCGCCCGATAACCAACATACCCGCAGTGCACAAAACCATTGGACATCAACAACGTTTGATGTAACAAGGAGGGGCCATCTATTGATGAGCCCCCCACCCACTTACCACCAGTATAACTGCTGCCGTCACTGACCAACAAACAACTAACGCCAACCCCCCAAGCTGTTATGACGAAAAGAGAATTCTTCCAAAGACCTGAAACGACAATGAAAACATTAATACATGCCATCACATACCTATAAAAAAGGGGAGGGTGGGTGGGGAAAAACCTGCCTCCTCGTGCTCTGTCTTTCCCGCACTGACCTCCCGGCTCCGCCCCTCTCTTTTATATGGCCGCTCCTCCCAGCTCTCCCAGCTGCCCACCCCTAAAATTGTTAACTCTCTCCTAGCTTGCTGAGTAACCTGACACACTGTCATGGGCGGACCTGCATGACATTTCCTTGCAGTGCATTAAATTCCGGTCCTTACTTGACTAGTGTAGTCACGATAAAACCCCTTAGCTGTAACCATAAAACCCCATAAACTTAACTTAATTAATAAATGAGAGACCACACCGGTTATGGAGTAAAATGGCCATAACAGCTAATTTATTTAAATAACCAATAATAAGAACTCCAGTTTCTTATTAGAAAATTAAACATAAATAACAATAACAATAAACAATAACACTTTCAGACCCCTTGCTGAAAACAAAACAAAACAGGTTAAACCCCTATATCCATGTTGGTCAGTGACGGAGCTAAGTGCTTATACACACAACCTGATATCACTGATATCAACACAAGGGGGCACTGCGGGCAAAAGAAACCAATGGGTCTCTACCGTACCGCCCGATAACCAACATACCCGCAGTGCACAAAACCATTGGACATCAACAACGTTTGATGTAACAAGGAGGGGCCATCTATTGATGAGCCCCCCACCCACTTACCACCAGTATAACTGCTGCCGTCACTGACCAACAAACAACTAACGCCACAGCCTGAAAGGGGGATCCCCTCACCCTTGATGGCACCTCCACACCCGCAGGGCCGCCTGAATACCCTCCTGCAGACCCAATGACCAGAGGTCAATGCCCACATCTGTAAGATGCACTCCATCCCGCCTCAAGTACATACCAACATTTACTTCCAACTCCCGGTGGCGAACCACTAGGCCACCTTGCCATGCTATGAACCGTCCCACCACTTTATTGACCCGGATTCTGGCTTTATTAATCCTAAACACCGACCTGGCCATGCGCCAGTTGGTCCTGGCTACCATATCCGACCAAATCAGAATGGTGCCCGGGAAAGTGGCCCGGAGGAACATAATGTCCGCCTTGATATCAGCTATCAAGTCCCTCACGGTCCTTACACCCAAGTCATTGCCGCCTGCATGAATGACCAACACTTCAGGTGGTCTATCTAGCCAGGCGTATCTCTCAACCTCCGGGACCACCCTGCCCCACATCATACCAGGCCTACCTAACCACCTGATAACTGCATCCCTCCTGGATATGCCCAGCTGTCTCCCACCTGGTCTCACGTCCCCCCTCCTGGCACCCCAGCACACGTAAGAATGGCCGAGGATCCATACAAGGAGTTGTCGCCCTGCATCTGTAACAACAAGAACAACGTTACACGCACCACAACCCATACTACATCCACTTTATGCAGTACCCCTACATACCCACCAATCTTACTATTGGCACTTTAATTAAAACCACAACCAAACTTTTTTTTTTTTTTTTTTTTTTTTTTTTTTTATATTATTCACACACCAACTGTGGCCGAACATAACTGCGGAATCGCTGAGATTCCCATCTCCCTAACTTTTGCACATCCGCTTCATCCAACCCACACCTGGCGGCTTCCGTAGCTGCCCCAATGCGGAAGGAGTGTGAAGCGTAGGCGTTGCTATCCAAACCCAACCTTCCCAAACACTTTCTCAACACCGCCACAAACTGAAATTTTGACAAGTACCGTCCATCCGCATGTATCAACAGCGGACCCTCCCCCCCTGGTCTTACTGCCAGGAACTTCGTCACCTTTAATAAAGGGCAAACACCGCACCCCTGTACAGCATACAAACTCACCTGCGTCCCTCGTCCTCTTTGGTCCGTTTTTGATCTTCTCAACCTGACCATGACCCTATCGTCCTTTACTTCCACATCCTGAACCATCAAGCCCCCCGCCACCTCTTTTGATGGGCTGACCAATTCCCCAATACGGAACGCACCAAAGAATGCCAATGCAAATGCAGCTGAAAACAACCTCACCTCGTAGGCTGACTGACACACCCCTTTTAGCTGTACACTTATATCCAACAAGTTCCCAAATGTGATGGGGCGCCGCCTGTCTTTACTCTTATGCAACTTCCGATACCCCTTTATGGCTTGCTTCACCCAGAAATCCTTCGTTAGATCCTCCCTTCTCCTCAATTTAAACCAAAACGTGAGCCCTGCCATCTTCTTTTCAATAGCCGACACCGATTTTTCCATTTCCATATCCCTGGCCACCCAATCCAGCAATAACAACCTGTCTCCCGGGTCTTCCCCCCCGGCTTGTGCCCTACCCCGAAGGTCAGTCCATTCCTTCCACACTTTAGAGTAGGCCAGCCATGTAGACTCACTTACAGACCTCCGTATCCACTCTGCCGCGGTTCCAATGCTAACTCCCACATCCAGCCCGGGCATGGAACACCCTCTGCTCTTGCTGTCGGCGCCAGCTCCCTGAACTTGTCCCACTGAAAGCGAGACAAGGCGTCAGCTAAAGTGTTCTCAACACCCGGGATGTGAACAGCATACAAAAAGATGTTCAACCGCATGCAACGCAACACCAGATGTCTCATCAATCTGATGACAGGAGGAGAAGCCGCAGACATGTTGTTGATCACCTGCACCACCCCCATATTATCGCAGTTCAGCCTCAACTTGAGGTTCGTGCACGACTCCCCCCACAACTCCAAAGCCAGCACCACCGGAAACAGTTCCAGCAGTACCAAGTTTTTCTGAAAACCCACCTGTAACCATGATTGCGGCCAAGGCTCCGCACTCCACTGTCCCTGGAAGAAAGCCCCATAACCTGTAGATCCAGCGGCGTCTGTCACCAGCTCCACATCAAAGTTACTGACCGGTCCCGACATCCAAACCGCCCTGCCATTGTAACCTTCCAGGAACTGATCCCATATCTTCAAATCCTCCCTATGTTCCTTGTTAAGCCTAATGAAATGTGTCGGTATTCGCACCCCCTTAGTCGCTGCCGACAACCGCCTACAAAATATCCTACCCATGGGAATAATCCTGCACGCAAAATTCAACTTTCCCAACAACGATTGTAACGTGCGCAACTGAACTTTTTTCCAACCATAAACCTCTCCCACCATTTTCCTCAAATCCACCACCTTCTCTTCCGGCAGTCTACATTCCATGGCCCTGGAATCTATTACTATGCCCAAAAAACTCAACTCTGTCCGCGGGCCCTCCGTTTTATCGGCTGCCAATGGCACCCGAAATTTGTCCGCAATGTGCTGCAACGTGGACAACAGTATCGCACACACATTGGAAGACGGAGGACCCACGCACAAGAAATCATCCAGGTAGTGGATGACAGAATCGATCCCTGTCACGTCCCTCACTACCCATTCCAAGAAGGAACTAAACGCCTCAAACATGGCGCAAGAAATGGAACATCCCATCGGTAAACACCGATCAACATAAAACTCACCCTCCCAGCAACAGCCCAATAACCGAAAGCTCTCCGGGTGTACCGGTAATAGCCGAAATGCTGCTTCCACGTCAGATTTCGCCATTAGCGCCCCTTTTCCGTACCGCCGCACCCAACGCACTGCGGCGTCGAATGACGTGTAAGACACCGTACACTCATCTGGGTCTATGAAGTCATTGACCGAGCCCCCTTTTGGGAACGACAAATGGTGAATGAGCCGAAACTTGTTCGGCTCTTTCTTGGGTACCACGCCTAACGGCGACACCACCAGGTCCTCTAACGGCTTAACCTTAAAAGGTCCCGCCATTCTACCCAACCCCACTTCCTTGGAGAGCTTCTCTGACACTACCTCAGGGTGTTGCAGGGCTGATCTCAAGTTCTTGGCCAGTGGTGGAATCACTGACAAATTACACGGAATCTTGAAACCCTCCCTGAAACCCCTGCTCAGCAAAACCGCCGCCCCCCCTATCTGGATATCTATTTAGGAAAGGTTGCATCCTTTCCCACATCACCGGCGTCGTCCCTCTTGTGGCCAGATTCCCCTCCCCGCTTGCCTTTTTTAAAACATCTGGCGAGGGTGTGACCCCCCCCGCATCCTGAACATTCATGCTTGAATTTACAGGTTCCTCCAAACTTACAGGCCCCCTCATTAAATTGCCAGCATACCCCCCACTTCTTACCGGCCGGAGGTCCCGCGGCCTGGCTGCCTCCGGCCCCCCCTTGAAATGTCTGAGTCGGCGTCTTAGCCGACGCCATCAGCTTCATCCAGAGGCTAATATCCTTGTGATCCCACCTTAAAGCCGGGCGTACAGCCCTACGCTGCCGGAACTGCTCGTCGTACCGCAGCCACGCCGTTCCACCGTACACCCGATAAGCCTCCCCAATTGCGTCCATGTAGCAGAACAACGCCGAACAATGTTCAGGGTTCTTCTCCCCAATCACTCCCGCCAAAATGGCAAACGCCTGGAGCCAATTGGCGAAAGTCCTCGGAATGAGCCTATACCTCCTTTTTTCCTCATCATCCTTTTTGCTACTATCCGGTTTTACCCTGTCCAGGTTGAATTTTTCCAGGGGGAGCAAAGAGAAAATCTCCACGTACTCCCCCTTCCAAATCTTCTCCCTGACCTCCTGCTTTAAATGGGCCCCGAGCGGTCCCTCAAAACAGACATAGACCTCGCATTTTGCTGCATCGGCCATCCGTACTATGTCATCCCTCACCGTCTGTTCCTTTTCCCCTTTTTCCACCTCATTCCCCTTCTCTGCTCCCACCACACCGGAGGTCGGCTGACTTCCTGCAGTGGCCTCTGCCGCCACCCCTCCCCCGACTGTTACCCCAGCCCCCACTTCACCGACTTCCATACTCACCCCTCCTGCTGGAGCATCCCTCCTCTCACCAAAACGGCCTATCAGCACCTTTAACCCTTCCAACAATTCCTGCAGTTGCCCAGGACTAGTATCCGCCCTCCCGCTCACCGCTCGCGGTTGGTCCGTCTCTGCCAACGACGATGCGGGAGGTATCCCTGGGCTTCCCCCACTGTTACCTGTCCCTAACAGGGATTGTAAAACTTTTACAAAGGAAATATTGTCAGTGGACTTACCGGGCTGACCGGGCGGGATTCCCACAGCCGCTGCACGGGCCTCCACCGGCGGGATAGGGCGACTGAGCTCCTCCTCCTCTTCCGACAATTCACCTTCGGACCGAGAAACGTCCTCCTGTGTAAAAGACAAGGCACGCACCCTAGGGGAGGGGGTCCTGTAAGAGTTACGATCCCGCCTGCCCGTTCTCACTTCGGGCTGCTGGCTGGTCCCTGGCTGATCCAAACACGCATGCGCAGGTGGGCCGGTTCGGGCTCCGCTCCTGCTGACTCGGGTCACCGCCGTGCTTGCTGGTGGCGTCCCGCCATCCCTTGCCCGTTGTGCTGAGTGGGTCCCCCTCCCCCCCACCCGTGATGACCCTCTGACCCTTCCGTCCTCCCCCCCCGACTCGTGCAGAGCCTCTGGGGGGTTCGCTGAAAAGGCATGTCCGGGGGGTGCGACCCCCCTCCTGGCCGTTGCCCGAGTGGCCCTTGAATCCCCTCCCCCCTGCTCGTGCAGAGCTGCTGGGGCGGACGTGGTCCCTGAAGAGCCTGATGCGCCGGCCATCTTCCTCCCCCTTGCCGCGGCCCCCCCCCCCCCCCCTCCCCCCAGTGTTCCTACTGCCCCCCACCACGTGTGCAGGTGCTGGGGCTGCTGAGGCTGCTGTAGCACTGCCATCTGATGTTGAGGATCCTCTCCCTGGTCGGCCCCTCGCCCCCCCTCCCCCCCCAGGCCTGAGTCCTGCCTGCTTGTGTGACCCTCCAGCGCTGTCCCTCTGCACTCTTTTGGCTGGGGGGGTGGATCGCTCCCCCCTCGGGCTCCTTACCAGTCTTGAAGGTCCTGCTGTGGCCCCTGGAGAGTAGCGCTCCGGCGCCCTGGACACTCGAGCACGCTGTCCGGCGCCGCCATCTTGGATTTCCATCACTGCTGCTTGGTCTCTTGATCCCCCTCCTGAGCCATCCAGGACCGCTGCTATCTGTTCCATGACCCATCCGGGTCCCTGCTGCGCCGCCGCCGCCCTCACGATCGCCGCAAAATCCCCTCCGTCGGCCATGTTTAAGGAAGCACTGAGGAGCAGAGTGAAAAACCTGCCTCCTCGTGCTCTGTCTTTCCCGCACTGACCTCCCGGCTCCGCCCCTCTCTTTTATATGGCCGCTCCTCCCAGCTCTCCCAGCTGCCCACCCCTAAAATTGTTAACTCTCTCCTAGCTTGCTGAGTAACCTGACACACTGTCATGGGCGGACCTGCATGACATTTCCTTGCAGTGCATTAAATTCCGGTCCTTACTGGAACAAAGGGTCTCCTCCCTACATTTGGTAGAGTAGTCTATTCGAAAACCTCTTTATCCGTCCTAGTTAGTCTAGGTAGGGATCGAGAAGAGTAGAGGTAAAGGAGAGAAAAAGGAGATTCAAGATTTAGGAGTAGAAAAGAGAAGGGAGAGAAGAAGGGGAGGGGGGGCTCCACGCCGCCAGTGCAGTTAGGACGCTTCCTCAGTCGGAAGGGTCCTAGGATCGTTTGACAGGTACCTGATCCAGGGGTCCCATACTTTTCGGAAAATACACATTTTGTCCTGTATCAACGCCGTTAATCTTTCATTTAACATAATCCATGACAATTTACGTTTGAATTGGTCCAGTGGTAGGCTCGCAGATTTCCAATTTCTTGCTATAGTGATTCTGGCAGAAATAAATATAAAGGTAAGGAGCCTCCCACTATATTTGGGGACCCCAGACACTGTGTCTCCCAATAATGCATTCCTAGCTGCTTTTGGCAGGTTGTGCTGGGTGAGGGTGTACACAAAATTGTAGACCCTTATCCAGAATCTCCTGACCTTGGGACACGTCCACCAAATGTGGTAGGCTGTCCCCAACTGTCCGCAGCCCCTAAAACAGTTAGGGGAGGCTCCTGGAACAAAAGTGGCCAGTCTGGTCGGTAACGTATACCACCTTAACAGTACTTTGTAATTAGCTTCTATAATTGAGGTATTAATAAGAGAGCGAGATGCCTTAATTGATATCGATTGCCATTCATCTAACTCTAGTGTATCCTGGATGTCATTTTCCCACATAGTCATATGGTTTAACTTTACAGTAACATCTGTCAGCATCATGTATACAGCTGATATGTGTCCCCTCAGTTTATCAAATTGTTTACACAGGCTTTCCATGGGGGTCACTGTTGTTAGTTCTCCCCTTCGTAGGGAGCGTAGGTAGTGCTGTATTTGGGTTAATCTGTATTTTTCTGTCAGTGGCATCTGGTACTTATCAATCAACGTTCTTTCTGTTAGTATACCTCTATGATCACAGAATTCAGCAATCCTGATCAACCCTTTGTTGGTCCACCACTCGAAAGAAGAGGGTGATGAGAGGCCGGGGTGAACTCCTTATTCACCAAAAGGGGTGCCAGCGGGTTATGGGGGGATCTAAATGTATGCGTTCTCGTGAGCCTGTCCCAAATTTCCAGGGAAAATGAGAGAGTGGGGCATAATATAAGTGGTCTTTCCTTCATTGTTAACCATATTAGATGTAAGACCGGGGTAGGGCGGCATGAGAAGGATTCCATAGTCATCCAACTCTTTTGGGGTGTATGAGAGTGAAATCTCGCTAGTTGGGCTGCATTAAAGTATTTTTGTAGGTCCGGAAGACCTAACCCGCCCTTTAACTTTGGAGTATACATTGTCTTCTTGTTCACCCTAGGCCACTTATCCCCCCATATAAATCGTAAGATTTTTTTCTGAAATGAAAGTAAATCAGCACGGCTTAAAGATATTGGTAAAGTACGAAATAGGTATAGCAGCCTCGGCAGCACGTTCATTTTTATAGAGTGTAGTCTGCCAAACCACGATGGGGGGTGTATCTGCCATCTCGCTAGGTCTTCTGATAGTTTTTTATATAGAGCCGGGTAGTTATGTCTATAGAGTGTTTGTATAGAGGATGTCAGCTGAATTCCCAAATATGGGAGAGCTTCTTGTTCCCATTTAAATTGGTGAGATTGCTCGATTGTTTTCTGGACTGGGCTCGGTAGGGAAAGGTTCAGCGCCCTTGATTTACTATGGTTTATTTGAAGTCCCGAGATCTGTGAGAATGGTTGCAGTACGGCGTATAAGTTGGGGAGGGAAGTGATCGGGGATGATAGTGTTAGTAACAAATCGTCTGCGAAGAGCAAACATTTGTGCTCCCTGTCTCCACCCATTATACCCCTGATGTCAAGATTAGAGCGAATTTTTATGGCTAGGGGCTCTATGGCGAGAGCAAAAAGTAATGAGGAGAGTGGGCATCCTTGTCTTGTTCCTCGTCTGATGTCCAGGGGTTGTGACATATAGCCCCTGACCATCAGTGATGCTGCCGGAGTTTTATATAATTTTTTGAGGAGTGTCAAGAAGCTCTCTCCAAATCCAAAGCGCCCTAGCACATCCAGTAAATAGTCCCATGACAGGGAATCGAAAGCCTTTTGGATGTCCAAGGATAGCAGCATACCCTGTCTGCTCCCCCTGGCGTCCCAATCCGCTTGGATGGCTGTAATAAGGTTGATCATCCTACGAGTCTGGTCTGAGGCCTGATGATTAGGAATAAAGCCTGCCTGGTCCGGGTGAATGTAGCGGGATAGAAAGGAGTTCATTCTGAAAGCTAATATTTTAGTCATTACTTTCAGGTCCGTATTAATCAAGGAGATTGGGCGGTAGTTAGCACAATCACCGTGATCTTTCCCTGGTTTCGGTAATACATGTATGTATGCTGAGTTTTCGTTAGGAGGGATCGTGCCTTCACGCCGAAGATCATTAAAATATGAGCACAAGTGAGGGACAAGTATCTCCTGGTATTTTTTGTAGTAATGACCCGGGAACCCATCAAGTCCCGGGGCTTTAGAGGGGTGTGTGGCTTTTATAGCCATCCTAACCTCCACTTCTGTGAATTCCTTGTCCATCAATTCTGCATGATCTCGTGTAAGTTGGGGCAATTGTATATCCTGAAAGAAAGTTGTTGCCTGGCTCAGTGAAAATTTTGTTTGTGCACTATATAAATTGGAATAGAACCTATGGAATTCTTGAAGGATCAGTTCGGGCTTTGCGTGAGGTGGCCATTTGATAGCCTCAGCTTAGGCAAAGTCGGTGTATAGGTTCTAGGTACCAGTTTCCTGGCCAGTAATGTAGTCGGCTTATCTCCCATAGTGTAGTATTTGTGTTTTGACCAAGAGATATATTTCTCCGCTTTAGTGGTCAGGCACAAATTCAGTTCCAACCTTATTTCATCTATTTTCTGTCTATTGTCCACCTGTGGATTGGTATGCTGTTCTTTTATGATTTCATCAAGCTTTAATTCTAGTTGTTTAATGTTTTGTTCCCGGTTCCTTTTTGCTCTAGCTGCTATTTGTATCAATTTCCCCCTTATAGCCGCCTTGTGTGCCGCCCAGTTTATCGCCGAAGATGTGTCGGATGCTTTATTCGTCTTAAAGTATGCCGGCAGCTCCTTTTCCACTTCGCTAAATATTATAGGGTCATTCAGTAAACTTATGTTCAACCTCCATGGGGAGGGGTGTGGTTTGGACCACAGCCCTGTTGTAGCTATCTTAATAGGGGAATGATCGGACCAAGGCGTGTTCAGTATTTTGGCTGAGGTTATATGGGGTATTAAAGGTGACTGTACTAGGATATGGTCAATTCGGGAGTATGTGCGGTGGACCTGTGAGTAATGCGTGTAGTCTCTGGCCATAGGGTTCTTCTCCCTCCAGACATCTATCAGGTCGTGAAGATGGAGAAGACGTGCAATTTTGTTGCTGCTAAGTGGTGTTTTTTTAAGAAATATCTTAGAGGGGTTTGATTTATCCATTATCCTATCAAGTGGTACATTGCTGTGCCCCCCCCCCCCCCCCCCCCCCCCCCCCCCATGATTATTCGTCCCTGTGCCCTAGGCATCAGTGTCTGTAGCATCTTGCTAAAAAATTCTGTCTGCCCCGAATTAGGTGCGTAGTATGAGATAAATGTTAGTACTTGTTCATGTAGGCGTCCCACTGCCATGATATATCTGCCAGCTTTGTCTTTGAGGATGGTGACAGGGGTGAATGGGGTTCGTTTTGAAAAACAGATAGCAACTCCCCCTTTTTTATCTGAGCCTGACGCTAAATAGTATTGTTGATATCTACTATTTAAGTATCTAGGGGCCGATGTTTTGGTAAAATGGGTTTCCTATAATAGGACCACGTCAGCTCTCTGGGTATGGTGGTATTGGAAAGCTTTGGTTCTTTTAGTTGGGGAATTGAAACCGTGCACATTATGTGTGATTATGGAATAGTCGGAGAGATAGTGTTTAGCCATCGTAGATAGGCAGAGCACTCTTACCTTGCAACTTGACTCTAGGTCTTGGGCCTTTTGTTACCGTTGACCTCCTATTCGTACTGGACCAGGACCAGTGCCCAGGATTGGCGCGTGGAGCCATCAATGGGGTGGGGAAGGAGAGGGGGAGAAAAGAAACGGAAACAAAGATTAGATCGACATTAAAGATAAAAACATTTGGCCTAGGGCCCAAAGGTGCATACGTAATGTACATAATTTACTTAGTAGCGCATCGGGGTTTAACCCCTAACGGGCGTAGTGCCCGATTCAAGTGGTGCAAGAGAATCCCCCTCATCAGAGTAGGACTGTCTCACAAATGGGTGGCATGGATAACCACCCCGACCCAACAATCAATTATCCGCCATCTGGCAGCTTTGTAACATAGTAACATGTATAACTATAACTATAACTATACCTGGTGTGGGTCAGCCCCCCCAAAATCCGGGCCTGCGCCTCTGGGGCGGGCGGGCACCAACAGGCAATTCCCGCCCCAGAGTCGCAAGCCCAGGGCCCTTCATGGGCCCTCTTCCAGGGTCTATGGCGTCTGGCCTCCCCCCCAACTCACATGGACTAAGAAATTTAGTTAGCCCAGGGGAACCTTCCCACCATTAACTGCATAAAAGATAAGAACACATTTTGTGCCATTTAAAACTTAGTGGCTTCTCAGCAGAGGCAGGGGAGACCTGTCTCCCCTTAGGGGTGAATACCCCCCAGTTACGTGTGGAGAGTCAAAACTTTTCCATCCGAAAGTTCTTGTAGCTTCCTTCAGGTAGCTTGTGGAGCCCTTCCTTGTCTTGTATTTCTCTTGTCCTGCCACAGCGGGGAAAGGGAACGATTTTCCTGGCGTGGGGAAGGGGGGGGGGGTGTCCTGGTTTTGAGAGATGATTCCTAGGTGTAGCAATAGGTCTTCTCCATCTTGGAATGTCGCGAAGGAGTATGATCTACCTTTAAAAGTGAATGACAATCGAAACGGGAATGACTCGTGTAGCCTAGTAAAGACCACCCCTTCTGTTGTGACCCCTTTATTCCAAAACCCCCTTTTTGCTACCCCTCTTAAATAATGGGCCACACCGTACTTCTTGTGGAGTAAATGGCCACAACAGCCTTTATTAAACTTAACTCCAAATATAAATAACCATATAAAACCGTATAAATAACCATATAAAATTAACCATAAATAACCATAAACATTTTATTGTAAACATAAATAACCATCGGCTATACCCTCTTATGTTGGTCAGTGACGGGGCTAACACTTGTAACACAACCATTTTAATTAACCAATATATATATATGACTATATATATATCTACCACCAGGGGGCACTGCAGGATTTAACCGAACCAAGTAGGCCTCCATTTTAACCGCCCGGAGACAAAACCCTATCCCGCAGTGCACACAGAGTAATCATCGACTTCGATGTACTACACCGGAGGGGCCATCTCATGACGAGCCCCCCACACACTCACCAACTACATCACTGCCACCGTCACTGACCAACCTAAACACCGCCAACCCACTTTCTTCCAGACATCCATCTTGATTTCCTGAAATGATAACAAAAGCATTAAAACCTTCACAACAAAACTTAACTATTGGGAGGGTGGGTGGGAAAAACTGCCTCCTCCTGTGATTTCCATACAACGAGTGTTCCCGCTCGGCCACGCCCCCTTTTTATAATGCCGATCCCCCTGCCTCCTATTTGCTGCCCCCTGCTAACCCCTCCCTGCTACATTCCTTTTTGGTGTGTCACTAGACACACAGTCATGTCCGGCCCTCCCTATCCTCATTGCACTCGTTCTGTCCGGCCCTCTCTTGACTCGTGTAGCCTAGTAAAGACCACCCCTTCTGTTGTGACCCCTTTATTCCAAAACCCCCTTTTTGCTACCCCTCTTAAATAATGGGCCACACCGTACTTCTTGTGGAGTAAATGGCCACAACAGCCTTTATTAAACTTAACTCCAAATATAAATAACCATATAAAACCGTATAAATAACCATATAAAATTAACCATAAATAACCATAAACATTTTATTGTAAACATAAATAACCATCGGCTATACCCTCTTATGTTGGTCAGTGACGGGGCTAACACTTGTAACACAACCATTTTAATTAACCAATATATATATATGACTATATATATATCTACCACCAGGGGGCACTGCAGGATTTAACCGAACCAAGTAGGCCTCCATTTTAACCGCCCGGAGACAAAACCCTATCCCGCAGTGCACACAGAGTAATCATCGACTTCGATTTACTACACCGGAGGGGCCATCTCATGACGAGCCCCCCACACACTCACCAACTACATCACTGCCACCGTCACTGACCAACCTAAACACCGCCACAGACTGAAAGGGTGACCCCTTACCCTTGAAGGCACCTCCACACCCGCAGGGCCGTATGTATCCCCTCCTGTAGACCCAACGACCACAGGTCGATCCCGACATCCGTCAAGTGAACCCCATCCCTCCTCAAATAGAGGCCCACATTTTTCTCAAGTTCCCTGTGGCGAACCACTAAACCCCCTTGCCATGCCAGGAACCTCCCCACTACCTTATTTACACGGATCCTCGCCTTGTTAAGGCGATATACTGATCTAGCCCTCCTCCAGGATGTTCTAGCGACCATATCTGACCATACCAACAGCGTGTCTGGATATGTCTCGTGCAGGTAGGTCAGATCCCTCTTTATGTCAGCAATAAGATCCCTTACTGTCCGCATTCCCAAATCGTTCCCGCCCGCATGTATGACCAGGACCGCCGGTGGCCTGTCCAACCATGCGAAACGTTCCATTTCGGGCACCACCCTCTCCCACAACATTCCCGGCCTGCCCAGCCAACGTATGGTGGCCTCTCTCCTAGACACCCCCAACTGCCTCCCACCTGGTCTGGCATCCCCTCTCCGTGCTCCCCAACACACATATGAGTGCCCCAGGATCCAGACGAGGCGCGGAAGCCCTCCATCTGAAATGACAAACATAGTGTAATTGACCAGCACTATAACTTAACTACTAAGGCCACCATACTAACCATTACAAACTATAACAACACAGTAAAACTCGCCCTTTTTTTTTTTTTTTTATTTTTTTTTTTTTTTATATCTATCCCCATTATTCCTGAATCAACAGTGGTCTAACGTAAGTCCGAAATCGCTTCGATTCCCACCTCCCCATTTTTTGCACATCCACCTCATCCAACCCACACCTGGCGGCTTCGGTGGCCGCCCCAATGCGGAAGGAGTGTGAGGCGTAGGCAGAACCTTCTAAACCCATACTATTTAAGCATTTCCGCAGAACCGCCCCAAATTGGAATCGCGACAGGTATGATCCATCACTGTGCACCAACAATGGGCCCCCAACCTCTGGTCTCACCCCCATGAACTCCCCTACTGCTTTTACTGGGCATACCGCGCAACCTTGTAACCTATGCAACGAAATCAGAACCCCCACACCTTTTTGATCAGTCTTGGACTTTTTTAAATTCGCCAGCACCCTGTCACCCAAAACTTCCACGTCCCCCAACATTAAACCTCCCCCTTCCTTTTTTGATGGGCTAACCAACTCACCAATCCGAAATGCCCCGAAAAACGCCAAGGAAAAAGCCGCTGTAAATAATAGCCCCTCGTACCCATCTTTGCACACCCCACTCAACTGCTCCCTTAATGCCAACACATTGGCAAAAGTAATCGGCCGCCTCTCATCCCTTGTCCTGTTTGCTTTGCGATACCCTTTTACTGCCTGTTTCACCCAAAATTCTGTTGTCCAATCCACAATGCCTTGTAACTTGAACAAAAAGGCCAACCCTGCCAACCGTTTTTCAATGGCGGACACTGACCTGCCTTCCTCCATATTTCTGGACACGTAATACAGCACTAACAGCCTAAATTGTGACACATCCTGCCCCACTCCCGATTCCAGCAGCAACTCACCCCACTCCTTCCAGACCTTCTGGTATGCCAACCAAGACGACATACTCACCGACTTCTGGATCCATCCCGCTGCTACCCTAGTGCCAAATCCCAGATCCAGGCCGGGCAAGGAACGCCCTCCTGCTGAGCCTCCGGTGCCAGAGTCCTGAATCTGTCCCACTGGAACCGAGACAAAGAATCAGCCAGCGTGTTCTCTACCCCCGGGATGTGTACCGCATAAAGAAAAATATTCAATTGCATGCAGCGTAACACTAGCTGTCGCATCAGCCGGATGACAGGTTGTGAAGACGCCGACATACTATTGATTATTTGCACTACCCCCATATTATCACAGTTCAATCTAAGCTTTAAATTTTTACAGGCCTTGCCCCACAGCTCCAATGCTACCACCACCGGAAACAACTCCAATAGTGCTAAATTCTTTGTAAACCCCGCCTCCACCCAGGATCGTGGCCATGGTTCCGCACTCCAACACCCTTGGAAGTACGCTCCGTAACCTGTGGATCCCGCGGCGTCAGTTACTAGCTCAACATCGAAATTGCTAACTGGACCTGACATCCAAACCGACCTCCCATTAAACTCCTGCAAAAACCGATGCCACACCTCCAGATCATCCCTGTGCTCCCTCCGAAGCCTAATATAATGTGTGGGAGCTTTCACCCCCGCCGTGGCCGATGACAATCGTCTACAAAAAATTCTCCCCATAGGAATGATTCTGCATGCAAAATTCAACTTTCCCAACAGGGATTGTAACGTGCGCAACTGCACTTTTTTGCACCCATGAATCTCCCTAATTTCCTTTTGTAAGTCCCTCAACTTCTCTTCTGGTAACCTGCATTCCATAGCCATGGAATCGATCACTATCCCCAAAAAACTCAATTCTGTGCGCGGGCCCTCCGTCTTGTCAGGTGCTAACGGCACCCGAAAACTCTCCGCAATGTGCTGCAACGTGGACAACAGTATCGCACACACATTGGAAGCTGGAGGGCCCACGCAGAGGAAGTCATCCAAGTAATGGATGACGGAATCAATGCCTGTCACATCCCTAACTACCCATTCTAAAAACGAACTGAACGCCTCAAACATGGCGCACGATATGGAACACCCCATGGGCAAACAACGATCGACATAAAATTGGTCTTGCCAACAGCAACCCAGCAAATGAAAACTGTCTGGGTGCACTGGCAGCAGTCGAAATGCGGATTCCACATCAGACTTTGCCATCAGTGCCCCTCGGCCATATCGCCGTACCCATCGCACCGCAGCATCGAATGACGTGTACGATACCGTGCATGCCTCCGGGTCAATAAAATCATTTACCGATCCCCCTTTTGGGAAAGATAAATGATGTATTAAACGAAACTTGTTGGGTTCCTTTTTGGGAACCACCCCAAGTGGTGACACTACTAAGTCCGTCAACGGCTTAGCCACGAACGGCCCCGCCATCCTACCCAACGCAACCTCCTTGGCTAATTTCTCCGACACAACCTCTGGGTGCAACAATGCTGACCTCAGATTCTTTGCCACCGGAGGAATTTCCGTCAATGTGCACGGGATCCTGAAACCTTCCCTGAACCCCGCACTGAGCAAACCCGCCGCCGCCCTGTCAGGATACCTATTTAGGAAAGGCTGCATTCTTACCCACATCACCGGCGTCGTCCCTCTTGTTGCCAGGCTCTCCGGCGCGCTTTCCTTTTTTGAAGCATCGCGCCAACGAGTGTCCCCCTCCCCCGCAACCTGAACACTCGTGCTTAAACTTGCACGTGTTTCCAAATTTGCAGGCTCCCTCGTTGAACTGCCAACATATTCCAAATTTCTTTCCGGCTGAGGATCCCGAGGAGTGGCTACCCCCAGCCCCCCCGAGAAATGTCTGTGCCGGCGTCTTTGCCGAAGCCATCAATCTCATCCATAAGCTAATGTCCTTACGGTCCCATCGCAATGCTGGGCGAACCGCCCTGCGCTGCCTAAACTGCTCGTCATATCGCAGCCAAGCTGTCCCTCCATAGACCCTATGCTCCTCCCCTATAGCGTCCATATAGCAGAATAACGCCGAGCAGTGCTCGGGGTTCTTCTCCCCAATTACCCCGGCCAATATGGCGAACGCTTGCAGCCAGTTTGCAAACGTCCGTGGAATTAACCGATACCGCCTCTTCTCCTCATCAGCTTTTTTGGTGTCATCCGGTTTCACCCTGTCTAAATTGAATTTCTCCAATGGCAACAGGGAAAAAATCTCCACATACTCACCTTTCCAGATTTTTTCCCTCACTTCCTGTTTTAAATGGGCCCCCAGGGGGCCCTCGAAGCAAACGTATACCTCACATTTTGCTGCATCTGCCATCCGTACAATGTCGGCCCTTACCACTTGCTCATCCCCACTCTTCTCTGGCGTACTCACCTGCTCTCCTGCGCCCACCGAGGTCGATGCCTCTCCAGCTGTTGTGACCGAAGCCCCGCTTGGGGGGTTCGCTACCCCACCCGCCTTCTCAAAACACCCCACCAGGGCCCTTAGGCCCTCCAGCAACTCCTGCACCTGACCCCCCGATGGAGACTCACTCCCAGTCCGCGGTTGGTCATGGCTTGCCACCAGCGGAGCCGGAGGCCCTAATTCCCTCCCCCCCCCTGGTACAATTCCCAACAAATTCTGTAAAGCAGTTGTAAAAGAGTTATTACTACTGGACTTACCGGGCCGTCTTGGCACCTCCACCGGGATTACCGGCCTGACATCAACCAACACTTGTGGGCGGCTGGGCACCTCATCTTCTTCGGACAGCTCGCCTTCGGACCTGCTGAACTCCTCCTGCTGAGAGAAAGACGCTGTTCCCCTCGGGGAGGGACTCCTGGACAACTCCCGGCTCCTTCCGATCACCACCCCCGATGTTGCTGCCCCCCCCCCCCCACCCCACCTCCCTGGCTCCCCACGTCCTGGGCGGACAGGCCGGACCCGGCACTGCTCCGGCCCACTGGCCTTCTTGCTTCACTTCCTGGTGGCGTCCGCCTACCCTCTGCTGTGTTGGCCCTTCCGGCGGCCCGTCGCGCTGTACTAGCAGACATATGCACCCTACTGTCCTCCCCCCTCGGCTCGTGCAGAGCTGCTGAAGGGTCCGATGCCGCACTCCTCCGGGGTGTATTACCCCCCATCCTGGCTGTTCCTCCAGACTGAGCTGACCGCCCCCCCTCAACTCGTGCAGAGCTGCTGGGGAGGACGCCGCTGTGGCAAGGGCCGATGTGCTTCCTGACTGCCCCCTCTTCCCGGCTCCCGTCCGCTGTGACCTCCTCTCCGCTGGTTGTCCCCCCGGTCTGTGCAGATCTGCGGGGGCTGGTGGGTCCTGTGAGGGCCCCCTTCTAGCTGCTGGGGATGGAACTCTGAGTAGGCCCGAAGCCCCGCCCCCCGCATGGCGCCCGCGGCGTGCGTTCCGCCTAGGCCCCATCGGGGTCTCTGTCTGGGCCCTCTTGGCAGGTGGTGTGGATAAATCCCCCCTAGGGCTCCTGGCTGGTCTGGATGGGCCTGCAACCCCCCCTGGAGAGTACCTCACAGGTGCCATGGGCACCCGGCCGCTTGATCGGTCACCACCATCCGCCGAACGTCCCTCCGGTCTTCTGCTCTGTCCTCCATCCCTGGATGCTGCTCCAGCAAGTATAGCTGCCACCTGTGCCTGCAGCCATTCGGCCCCATTCGTCTCTGCCGCGGCCCTCAGTCGCTCCACGAGGTCGCTGTCGGCCATTTTAGCTGGATGTAGAGGAGCAGTGAGAAAAACTGCCTCCTCCTGTGATTTCCATACAACGAGTGTTCCCGCTCGGCCACGCCCCCTTTTTATAATGCCGCTCCCCCTGCCTCCTATTTGCTGCCCCCTGCTAACCCCTGCCTCCTATTTGCTGCCCCCTGCTAACCCCTCCCTGCTACATTCCTTTTTGGTGTGTCACTAGACACACAGTCATGTCCGGCCCTCCCTATCCTCATTGCACTCGTTCTGTCCGGCCCTCTCTTCGTGTTGTCCCCCGTGCTGGCGCCATCTTGGGCTGCTGTGTGTGAGTCGGCGAGGGCCCGGCCTGTCCGCCGGTCTTTGCTTGTTTAAATTGCCTTTTTTTGGGCTGACCCGTGGCTCTCCTGTTCATCCCCAAGTCCGGGTATGTGCCGCTCGGTTTCCCGAGTTTAAGCTTTGCTGCTGCCGCTGTAGATAGCTTCAGTGGGTCGGGGTGTGAGGAGCCCTCCGGGATCCCGCACATGCGCGCGTTTTTGTTTTTAAATTTTAGTAATATGGGGTGCAAAGTGGGCGGGGTTGCAGCAACTATAACGCACAATATCTCTGCAACCAAAGCGGCACAAACGTTTATTTTTGCGGCACAAACCAGCACAAACGCGGCACAAACGAATGGCACATCCGTTTTTAAAATTCAGTAATATGGGGTGCAAAGTGGGCGGCGTTGCAGAAACTATAACGCACAATATCTCCGCAACCAAAACGGCACAAATGTTTATTTTTGCAGCACAAACGCGGCACAAACGAATGGCGCGTTTGTTTTTAAAATTCAGTAACATGGGGTGCAAAGTGGGTGGGGCTTGCATTAAATTGAATGTTTAATATCTCAGAAACCGAACCGGCACAAACGCTCATATTTGCAGGACAAATCAGCACAAACTAATGGTATATTTTTATTCAGGTTTTACAAACATGGGGTGCCAACTTCACACAGCTGCTGGGATATATTCAGGTGGAGTCAGGTGGAGTCAGGTGATCTATGTTCTGTACCACCTGGACGGCTGTCTGGCTGGAGTTGTGTTGTATTGCCTGGGCCTGTATTGCCTGGGCTGCTAGGCCGGTGATTGAGCCTATCCCGGGCACATCTGGCTGTTAGGCTGTCTGAGGGCCTATCCAGAAGCAAGAGAGCAGCGCAGGGTTGGGACTGTGGCTTTCAGTCCAACCAAAAGTGACGGTTCTGTCAGCCGGAGAACCTGTCACGGTCAGAGGTAGAGGGGAACCTGTCACCAGTAAGGCTGCTTTCACACTGGAGCAGTGGGGGCGCTGGCGGTAAAGCGGCGCTATATTTAGCGCCGCTTTACCGGCGTTTTAGCGGCGCATTTCGGCCGCTAGCGGGGTGGTTTTACCCCCCACGAGCGGCCGAAAAAGGGTCAATACCACCCGCAAACCGCCGCTGCAGCTGCGTTTTGCGGGCGGGTTCGGCACGCTCCCCCATTGTTTTCAATGGGACCGGGCGCTATAGGAGCGGTAAATATACCGCTCCTATAGCGAGCCAAAGATGCAGCTTGCAGGACATTTTTGAGCGTCCTGCAAGCGCACCGCTTCAGTGTGAAAGCCCTCGGGCTTTCACACTGAAGGAACAGCAACAGCTGTTTCGGGTCGGTTTGCATGCGCTATTCTTAGCGCAATAACGCCTGCAAACCACCCCAGTGTGAAAGCAGCCTTAGGGATTGTCTGCCTTATTACCAGGGACCGCAGTGAGTAACTGAAGCAAGTACCGGAGCAGCATTCTCACCAAGCGGGGACAGTGAAGAAGACCCACTGGGTCTCCAGTGGGTATAAAGCCAGGGACCCAGCCAGTGGAGTCGACGCTTGCAGACTAGCCTTGTGTGTCAAACTAGGGACCGAGCGGGCCAGCGTGGGTGAAGCTTGAGGAGAGGTATCTGGAGTGCCAAGCAGGGCCGATCCTAGGGTCACAGACGCCTGGGGGCGGAAATATTTCTGGCGCCCCCACGTGGGCGTGGTCATCTTACTAACTCCTCCCCCTTACAAATGTTACTATGGCAACGATTCAAACACAGAGATTCTCCCCTAAGAAGTCTTCGTTACCCTGGGATCCTCCCATGATCTTTAAACAATAAAGAAAATACAGGAAGAGCATACACTAATGAGACCTGGAGGGGAGACTCTCTGATGCACACACTGTTAGAGTGTCTGTTAGAAAGAGCCCCCAGACATAGTACAGGAGATGGTCAGAGACTGCAGACATAATACAGGAGATGGTCAGAGACTGCAGACATGTTACAAGAGATGGTCAGAGACTGCAGACACATTACAAGAGATGGTCAGAGAGACTGCAGACATGTTACAAGAGATGGTCAGAGACTGCAGACATGTTACAAGAGATGGTCAGAGACTGCAGACATGTTACAAGAGATGGTCAGAGACTGCAGACATGTTACAAGAGATGGTCAGAGACTGCAGACATATTACAAGAGATGGTCAGAGAATGCAGACATATTACAGGAGATGGTCAGAGATTGCAGACATATTACAGGAGATGGTCAGAGACTGCAGACATATTACAGGAGATGGTCAGAGACTGCAGATATGTTACAAGAGATGGTCAGAGACTGCAGACATAGTACAGAAGATGGTCAGAGAATGCGGACATATTACAGGAGATGGTTGGAGACTGCAGACATACTACAGGAGATGGTCGGAGACTGCAGACATGATACAAGAGATGGTCAGAGACTGCAGACATGATACAAGAGATGGTCAGAGACTGCAGACATGTTACAAGAGATGGTCAGAGACTGCAGACATGTTACAAGAGATGGTCAGAGACTGCATACATAATACAAGAGATGGTCAGAGACTGCATACATAATACAAGAGATGGTCAGAGACTGCAGACATGTTACAAGAGATGGTCAGAGACTGCAGACAAGTTACAAGAGATGGTCAGAGAATGCGGACATATTACAGGAGATGGTCAGAGACTGCACACATGATACAAGAGATGGTCGGAGACTGCAGTTCCTATGGACGTTAGTAGATAATGGCTGATCGCCCCTCTCACCTGACCCAGCGATACAGCAACAACGGTTCCTCTGATCAGGAGTCAGCTCACTCTGAATTGCCGTGGCGACTCCGCTGGGTAGATCCCAGATCTGTATTCCTGCAATGACTCCATTACTTTCTCCACCAGGGATGGCGCCAGGCTGTGTGGCTTTCCCTCTGGTGGCGCAGGGCAGCGGGGTTCTCTCTCTGATGGTGTTCTCTCAGCACTGTGCTCTCCCTCTGGAGTCCTGGGTGTACTTCCCTGAAAGCTTTCCCAGGCTCCTGTCTCTCTCTCTCCCATTCAGCTGAGCATGCTGTGTGGGCTGCAGTTTCCGTGTTACAGTGGGGCTGCCAGTCCTCGGGACTACATGTCCCACAATCCTCTTCTTTGCTCCTCTTTTTTTTTCTCCCCTGGCCAATATGAAGGTGGGGGAAGAAACATAGTGCGCCGCTCACTAGTACAGCAGCGCACACGGAGAGGGAGAGGGGAAATAAGAGCCCGGGGCTGCAGTGGCGTCACTAGGGTTGGTGTCACCCGGTGTGGTAAAACATGGTATCACACCAACTATAGTCGCCCCTCAGTACAGACCCCCCTCCACTAAGTATAGACACCCCTCCGTCAGTGCAGACCCCCCACTAAGTATAAACCCCTCCCTCAGTACAGACCCCCCATCAGTATAGACCCCCAGGACAAAACACCCTCCTCTATCAGTATAGACCCCCCCAAAACAAACCACCCCCTCCATTAGTACAGACCCCGGGACAAACCACCCCCTCCATTAGTACAGACCCCCCGGGACAAACCACCCCCCTCCATTGGTACAGACCCCCCCGGGACAAACCCCCCCGGGACAAACCACCCCTCTCCATTAGTACAGACCCCTCGGGACAAACCACCCCCCTCCATTAGTACAGACCCCCCGGGACAAACCACCCCCCTCCATTAGTACAGACCCCCGGGACAAGCCAACCCCCTCCATTGGTACAGACCCCCCCGGGACAAACCACCCCCCTTCATTAGTACAGACCCCCCGGGACAAACCACCCCCCTCCATTAGTACAGACCCCCGGGACAAACCACCCCCTCCATTAGTACAGACCCCCCAGGACAAACCACCCCCCTCCATTAGTATAGACCCCCAGGACAAACCCCCCTTCATTAGTATAGACCCCCAGGACAAACTCCCCATTAGTATAGACCCCCGACAAACCACCCCCCCCCTCCATTAGTATAGACCCCTCCAGGACAAACCCCCCTCCATTAGTATAGACCCCCCAGGACAAACCACCCCCTCCATTAGTATAGACCCCCCAGGACAAACCCCCCTCCATTAGTATAGACCCCCCAGGACAAACCCCCCCTCCATTAGTATAGACCCCCAGGACAAATCCCCCCTCCATTAGTATAGACCCCCCCCCAGGACAACCCCCCCCTCCATTAGTATAGACCCCCCCAGGACAAACCCCCCTCCATTAGTATAGACCCCCCCAGGACAACCCCCCCCCCCCTCCATTAGTATAGACCCCCCCAGGACAAACCCCCCTCCATTAGTATAGACCCCCCAGGACAAACCCCCCTCCATTAGTATAGACCCCCCAGGACAAACCCCCCTCCATTAGTATAGACCCCCAGGACAAACCCCCCCCTTCATTAGTATAGACCCCCCAGGACAACCCCCCCCCCCCCTCCATTAGTATAGACCCCCCAGGACAAACCCCCCCCCTCCATTAGTATAGACCCCCCCAGGACAACACCCCCCCCTCCATTAGTATAGACCCCCCCAGGACAAACCCCCCCTCCATTAGTACAGACCCCCCAGGACAAACCCCCCTCCATTAGTATAGACCCCCCCCCAGGACAAACCCCGCCTCCATTAATATAGACCCCCCAGGACAACCCCCCCTCCATTAGTATAGACCCCCCCAGGACAAACCCCCCCCTCTCCATTAGTATAGACCCCCCCCAGGACAACCCACCCCCATCCCTCCATTAAGCTAATTAAAAGACACCCGGGCGGCAGCTGGAGATGAGAGGACAGTGTGCAGCCGCGCCACCCGGGTAGAGAACAGAGTGTGTGAGTGAGGCTTGGGCAGCAGGCAGTAGGAGAACTGGAACACGCCGGGCACGGACCGCCCCCCCCCCCCCCAAGAAGTTCCTTTACTGTGCGGCTGGTCTCTCTGCACACAGAGACACAGTTAACCACTTTCAGACCGGACCATTATGCAGCCTAAAGACCAGAGGACTTTTTACAATTTCGCACTGCACTGGTTTAACTGGTAATTACGCGGTCATGCAATGTTGTACCCAAAAGAAATTTGCGTCCTTTTCTTCCCACAAATAGAGCTTTCTTTTGATGGTATTTGATTGCCTCTGCGATTTTTATTTTTTGCGCTATAAACGAAAAAAAAAAAGACCGAAAATTTTGAAAAAAAATGATATTTTCTACTTTTTGTTATAAGAAAAATCCAATAAACTCAATTTTAGTCATACTTTTAAGCCAAAATGTATTCAGCCACATGTCTTTGGTAAAAAAAATGTCAATAAGCGTATATTTATTGGTTTGCGCAAAAGTTATAGCGTCTACAAACTAGGGTACATTTTCTGGAATTTACGCAGCTTTTAGTTTATGACTGCCTATCTCATTTCCTGAGGTGCTAAAATGGCAGGGAAGTACAAAACCCCCCCAAATGACCCCATTTTGGAAAGTAGACACCCTAAGGAAATTGCTAAGAGGCATGTTGAGCCCATTGAATATTTTATTTTTTTGTCCCAAGTGATTGAATAATGACAAAAAAAAAAAAAAATGTTTACAAAAAGTTGTCACTAAATGATATATTTCTCACACATGCCATGGGCATATGTGGAATTACACCCCAAAATAAATTCTGCTGCTTCTTCTGAGTACGGGGATACCACATGTGTGGGACTTTTTTGGAGCCTATCCGTGTACGGGACCCCGAAATCCAAGCACCGCCTTCAGGATTTCTAAGGGCGTAAATTTTTGATTTCACTCCTCACTACCTATCACTACCTATCACAGTTTTGAAGGCCATAAAATGCCAAGATGGCACAAAACCCCCCCAAATGACCCCATTTTGGAAAGTAGACACCCCAAGCTATTTGCTGAGTGGCATGTTGAGTCCATGGAATATTTTATATTTTGCCACAAGTAGCGGGAAAAATTACAAACTTTTTTTTTTTTTTTTGCCCAAAGTTGTCACTAAATTATATATTGCTCACACATGCCATGGGCATATGTGGAATTACACCCCAAATTAAATTCTGGTGCTTCTCCTGAGTACGGGGACACCACATGTGTGGGACTTTTTTGGAGCCTATCCGTGTACGGGACCCCGAAATCCAAGCACCGCCTTCAGGATTTCTAAGGGCGTAAATTTTTGATTTCACTCCTCACTACCTATCACTACCTATCACAGTTTTGAAGGCCATAAAATGCCAAGATGGCACAACCCCCCCAAATGACCCCATTTTGGAAAGTAGACACCCCAAGCTATTTGCTGAGAGGCATGTTGAGTCCATGGAATATTTTATATTTTGCCACAAGTTGCGGGAAAAATTACAAACTTTTTTTTTTTTTTTTTTTTTGCCCAAAGTTGTCACTAAATGATATATTTGCTCACACATGCCATGGGCATATGTGGAATTACACCCCAAAATAAATTCTGCTGCTTCTCCTGAGTAAGGGGATACCACATGTGTGGGATTTTTGGGAGCCTATCCGTGTACGGGACCCCGAAAACCAAGCACCGCCTTCAGGATTTCTAAGGGCGTAAATTTTTGATTTCACTCCTCACTCCTATCACAGTTTTGAAGGCCATAAAATGCCAAAATGGCACAAAACCCCCCCAAATAAATTTTTGATTTCACTCCTCACTACCTATCACAGTTTTGAAGGCCATAAAATGCCCAGATGGCACAAAACCCCCCCCAAATGACCCCATTTTGGAAAGTAGACACCCCAAGCTATTTTATGAGAGGCATGGTGAGTATTTTGCAGCTCTCATTTTTTTTTTGAAAATGAAGAAAGAAAAAAAAAATTTTTTTTTTTTTTTTTTTTTTTTTCAATTTTCAAAACTTTGTGACAAAAAGCGAGATCTGCAAAATACTCACCATACCTCTCAGCAAATAGCTTGGGGTGTCTACTTTCCAAAATGGGGTCATTTGGGGGTATTTTGTGCCATCTGGGCATTCCATGGCCTCTGAAACTGTGATAGGCAGTGAGGAGTGAATTCAAAAATTCACACCCTTAGAAATCCTGAAGGTGGTGCTTGGTTTTTGGGGTCCCGTGCGCGGCTAGGCTCCCAAAATGTCTCACGTATGTGGTATCCCCGTACTCAGGAGAAGCAGCAGAATGTATTTTGGGGTGTAATTCCACATATGCCCATGGCATGTTTGAGCAATATATCATTTAGTGACAACTTTGTGCAAAAAAAAAAAAAAAATTATTATTTTTCCCGCAACTTGTGTCAAAATATAAAATATTCCATGGACTCGACATGCCTCTCAGCAAAAAGCTTGGGGTGTCTACTTTCCAAAATGGGGTCATTTGGGGGGGTTTTGAACTGTCCTGGCATTTTATGCACAACATTTAGACGCTTATGTCACACATTACCCACTCTTCTAACCACTTGAAGACAAAGCCCTTTCTGACACTTTTTGTTTACATGAGAAAAATTTTTTTTTTTTTGCAAGAAAATTACGTTGAACCCCCAAACAATATATATATTTTTTTAAAGCAAAGGCCCTACAGATTAAAATGGTGGGTGTTTCATCTTTTTTTTTCACTCAGTATTTGCGCAGCGATTTTTCAAACGCATTTTTTTGGGAAAAAACACACTTTTTTAAATTTTAATGCACTAAAACACACTATCTTGCCCAAATATTTGATGAAATAAAAAATTAGATCTTAGGCCGAGTACATGGATACCAAACACGACATGCTTTAAAATTGCGCAGAAACGTGCAGCGGTGACAAACTACATACATTTTTAAAAGCATTTAAACGCCTTTACAGGTTACCACTTTAGATTTACGGAGGAGGTCTACTGCTAAAATTACTGCCCTCGATCTGACCTTCGCAGTGATACCTCACATGCATGGTGCAATTGCTGTTTACATATGACGCCAGACCAACGCTTGCGTTCGCCTTTGCGCGAGAGCAGGGGGGGAAAGGGGTGTTTTTTTTTTTTTTTTTTTTTTTATTATTATTGATTTTGCTTTTTTATTTTATTTTTCAACTGTTCCTTTCATTTATATATATTTTGTATCATTTTTATTGCTATCTCAGGGAATGTAAATATCCCCTATGATAGCAATAGGTAGTGACAGGTACTCTTTTTTGAAAAAAATGGGGTCCATTAGACCCTAGATCTGTCCTCTGCCCTCAAAGCATCTGAACACACCAAGATCGGTGTGATAAAATACTTTCCCAATTTCCCAATGGCGCTGTTTATATCCGGCGAAATATAAGTCATGAAATGCTCGTAGCTTCCGGTTTCTTAGGCCATAGAGATGATTGGAGCCATTCTGGTCTCTGATCAGCTCTATGGTCAGCTGGCGGAACCACCGGCTGCATTCTCAGGTTCCCTGTTGGGACAGGAGAGCCAGAGAAAACCATGGAAGACGGTGGGAGGGGGGGGGGGGCATTCCCTCCCACTGCTTGTAAAAGCAGTCTAGAGATTAATTAGCCACTAGGATTGCTTTTACATGAAAGCCGACCGCTGGCTGAAAAGAATGATACCAAGATAATGCCTAATCCTGCTGGCATCATTCTGGTATAACCACTCAAAGTCCAGCAACATACCAGTACGTTGCTGGCCCTTGTTTGGCATATATTGTAATCTTTTTTTTCATGCAGCCTGTGGGCTGAACGAAAAAAAAAGATTGATCGGTGGGTATGCCCACCATTAGAATACCTCCCTTCATCCACCCACTTCTAATGATGGGCATACATGCACCATTTTGTTTTTAACTGTGGTGGTGAAATCACCTCCAACAGCGCTGGAGTCACGGATTTATGTATCGTGGGAGCAAACGCTGTTGCTGTCAAGATAAATAAATCCGCGCTGCAGCTGAATGGCGTACCTGCTAAGCAAATTATGGTTAACAATAAAACAAAGTAACATTACAGTATAACAGTAAGATTTACCATACCTGAAAAGCAAATACCAAAAAAAACATAGTAAAAAATAAAACATTTTTTAACGCAACCTGTGCCTAAAATATATATATGCCGAAGCATGGGGGCATCCTCCCGCAAAAAAGTTATGCCGCGTACACACGGTCGGAATTTTCCACGGGCAAGACTCCGTCGAAATTTCAACCGTATGTAGGCGGCATTAGGAGCAAATCGCTCCTCCGCCCTCTGCTGCCCCTATGCTTCGGCATATATGCTCTTTTTTTTTTAACTGTGGTGGTGAACTCACCTCCTACAGCGTTGGAGTCACGGCTTTATGTATCGTGGGAGCAAACACGGTTGCTGTCAAGATAGATAAATCCGCGCTGCAACTGAATGGCGTACCTGAAAACAAAAAAAATGGTTAACAATAAAACATTGCAGAATAGAATACAGTAAAAAAGAGAACAATAGAGAGAGAATAGAGAGAGAGAACAATAAAACAACAACTATTTTTGTTTTTTTTATTTTATATTTTTTTTGTTTTTTTATTTTTTACTTTTTTTTTTTAAACTTTTGTTTGTAACTGTAACAGTTCTAACGGAACTGTTGTAACGGTTCCAGCGGTTTTGGTCTCAAAATGCGATGGCATTCTTGAGAACGTGTGCCTAGTCTGTGCAATGCTGTACCCTACGCTAATACTCAACTAGTGTATGGTAGCGTTCGAAACATTCACCGATGCAAAGACCAGGATTGTCAGGACAGCGGGGACAATAATAGCGGGTGTCATGCCAAATCCGCGCTTTCTGCAGACACGACATTTTCTTTGGGGGGCTCGTTGGGTAGGGGTACTCGGGAGGACATAAATAAAATGCCGCTCATGCAGCCGGCTAACTGCATTTGGTTGGGGAATGTGAGGTGGAGCACCGTCTGGAAACAGAAGGGCTCCGATGATCTCTTCCTGGAATTTAAGGAAGGATCCAGTACGTCCTGAAGCTCCGTATAGCACATGAGCGTTCAGCAAAGCCAATTGGAAAAGGTAAATAGACACTTTTTTGTACCAGCGTCTAGCCTTACGGGCAACTAGGTACGGCGCCAACAACTGGTCGTTGAGGTCCACCCCTCCCATGTTTTGGTTGTACTCGTGGACACAGAGGGGTTTCGTCACAACACCAGCCGCCGTAGTAATTTGGACCGTCGTGTCTGCATGAAGGGAGGTAAGAACGAAAACATTCTTATTATCCCTCCACTTCATAGCGAGCAAGTTATTACACTTCAAGCAGGCTCTCTCCCCAAGCCTAAGACGGGACTCTACAAGCCGCTGGGGAAAGCCCCGGCGATTAGGTCGCACGGTGCCACATGCTCCAATCTGATGATCAAACAAATGACTAAACAGTGGCACGCTCGTGTAATAATTGTCCACGTACAAGTGGTACCCCTTTCCGAATAAGGGTGACACCAAGTCCCACACAATCTTGCCAGCGCTCCCTATGTAGTCAGGGCAGTTTGTCGGCTCTAGGTGGCTATCTTTGCCCTCATAAACCATAAATTTACATGTATAGCCTGTGGCCCTGTCACAGAGCTTATACATCTTGACCCCGTATCTGGCACGCTTGCTGGGAAGGTATTGTTTGAATGACAAGCGGCCAGTAAACTTAATCAGGGACTCGTCAACGCAGACAACTTGATGGGGAGTAAACAAGTCTGCAAAACGTTGGTTGAAATGGTTTATGAGGGGCCGAATTTTATAGAGCCGATCGTATGCAGGGTCTCCACGAGGACGACAGAGTTCATTGTCGTTGAAGTGCATGAACCGCAAAATCTGTTCGTATCGTGCCCTGGACATGGAGGCAGAGAACACGGGCATATGGTACATTGGCTCAGTGGACCAATATGAACGCAACGTACCCATTTTAACTACGCCCATGATGAGGGAAAGGCCCAGAAAGATCTTAAATTCGGGGACCGTAATTGGTCTCCAATCTCTGGCAAGGGTGGACAACTGGGGATTAGCAGCGATGTGTTGACCAGCGTACAAATTGGTTTGGTCCACAATAGATCTATAGAGATCTTCGGTGAAAAACAGCGAAAAAAAATCAAGTGACGTAAAATCAGCTGTTTCCACCTGAATACCGGGTTGGCCAGTGAATGGGGGAAGTACGGGTTCTGCAGAAGTGGTGGGCACCCAATCAGGATTGGCGAATTCTGCAGGAAGGGCACTATGGGCACGACGGGCCTGTCTTTGTCGTCTTCTTGGTGGCAGCGGGACACTACTTGTGCTTGCCACCACGCCAGCTGAAACTGCACTTATGGGACTCGCCACGTCACCACATGATACTGCAGTGCTGGTTTGACTACGTCCAGGGTGTACTAGGCCGCTGGTGCTTGCCTGTTCACCAGAAGGAATAGCGGCTCTAGTACGTCTCTGCCTCCTACGAGCGACCTGCGGTTCCTGCACCTCAACAACAGAAGAAGGAGTTTGGGGTCTGGTACGCCTGACCTTAGCAGGGACCACAACTCCGCCGTCAGAGCTATCTGTCATGGAGCCGCTGTCGTCTACTGGGTCATATTCTGAGCCTGATTCTGACAGATGAGTGACCTCCTCTTCACTATCTGTCATACTCAAAAACAAGTAGGCCTGTTCACTAGTGTACGTTTGACTTGCCATTTTGGGCTCTAAATTTAGTAGTACACTAGTGAGACTCACAGGAAAAAAAAGAAGCTCCTGACTGTTAGTGACTGAATCAAAACGCTACCAAAAAACTGTAAGCGATCGCAGGGATCAGGCCTGACTCTGCGAACGCTGCAGTTATGTGTGCTTAGTGTTTTGTAAGTGACAGTGATCGATCGATACTGCACTTGGGTGGGCTGGGCGGAGGGGGAAAACACAGGTGCTAGCAGGTATCTGGGCTGATCCCGCTAACAATGCGTTTTTGGGAACCCTAAACAGCTGGGGACGCTAGTATAGATCTGATCAGATCAGATATCGATCTGTTCAGATTCTATACCACTAAGGGAGGTGTATGCTGCGTGCGTGGGTGTTAGCGGTACTGGCACTAACCCGACGCTGCCTGGGGCGACGCAGACCCTATTTGACTCTAAAACCTTACTTATATCACCCGCCGGGCGATCAGGGGGTTAAACCTTTATTAGGTAATAAACGGCGGGTGCCCTGAAACTATAAAAAATAAACTAACTGACCAGCGTCACCCGTAACAGTTATATGGTGATCACTGGTGAAAGGGTTAACTAGGGGGCATCAGGGGGTTAAAACCTTTAGTAGGTAGTATATGGGGGGTCCCTGACCCTATAAAACGCTGCGGCAAACCTAAATACCTACCTCCCTAACTAGCGTCAACTGTGACACTAATACAGCGATCAAAAAAAAACGATCGCTTAGTGACACTGGTGACGGGGGGTGATCACGGGGTTAAACCTTTATTAGGGGGGGTTCCTAGACCTAAAGGGGGCTAAATCTAACTGCCGTAACAGGTATTAGGGTCACAATGCACCAATGCAGTTAACAGTAAAAAAAAAAAAAAAAAAAAAAAAAAAACTGCTTTGGTGTCACTGTGACAGGGGGTGCAGGGGGGCAATCGGGGGGGGGGGGGGGGGGGGGCTGGGGTGTGAAAAGTGTGCCTAAAGTGTTCTACTGTTAGTGTAGTGTAGTGTAGTGTAGTGTTGTGCAACTCACGTGTCTTCTCTCCTCGGCGTCGGTTCGAAAAGACCGCCATGAGGAGAGATGACCTCACTTCCTCTAGCTCTGTACACAATACAGAGCCAGGGGAAGCATTCCATTGGCTGGGAGCGATCGCGAGGGGGGGGGGGCACGAATGAGTGCCCCCCCCCCCCTCATCTCCGATCCCTCCCCCAATGTCCCGGACAATTTACAGACACGGGGGCGGGCCCGATCGGCCCCCCACCCGCGTCTGTTAGGGATGACATCACTTCCTCTAGCCCTGTTTACATGACGGGGCTAGAGGAAGTGTTTCATTGGCTGGGAGCGATCGCGAGGGGGGGGCCACGAATGAGTGGCCTCCCCCTCATCTCCGATCGCTCCCCCAACGATGCCGACAGCCGCAGGCACCGGGGGGGGGGCCCGATCGGGCCCCCCACCCGCAGGCAGGTAGGGACTTATATATACGCCCTCCTGCCTGTACGTGCCATTCTGTCGACGTATATCGTCGTGCGGCGGTCGGCAAGTGGTTAACAGAGCCGATCCGCCCTATACGCGGACTACGCAAGCTGCGTAGGGGCCCCGCGGGCGGATCGGCTCTGCTCGGGGGCCCCTGGGGGCCGCTGCCGCCGCTGTGAGGGCAGCGGCGCCTGAAAAAAAGATGGCCGCGGGGCCGACATGCAACTGCGCATGCGCCCGCCTTTCCGAAAATTGCCGAGCAGCGGCAACAGCGCTGGCGCATGCGCAGTTGCATGTCGGCCCCGCGGCCATCTTTTTTTCAGGCGCCGCTGCCCTCACAGCGGCGGCAGCGTCACCAGTGACACGATGGCGCCGAGTGGCGCCATTTAAAAAAAAATAAAACGTCCCCTCCGCAGCCTCTGACCTCCTGGGCCCCCTCCCCCTCGCAGCCTCTGACCTCCTGTCCCCCCTGCCCCCCCCCTCAAAGCCTCTGACCTCCTGCCCCCCCCCCCCCTCTGACCTCCTGTCCCCCCCCCTCAAAGCCTCTGACCTCCTCCCCCCCCCCCCCTCGCAGCCTCTGACCTCCTCCCCCCCCCCCTCGCAGCCTCTGACCTCCTGTGCCCCCCCCCCCCCCCCCCTCGCAGCCTCTGACCTCCTGTCCCCCCCCCCCTCGCAGCCTCTGACCTCCTGTGCAGCCCCCCCTGCAGCCTCCCCCCCAGCCTGACCTCCCCCCCCCCTGCAGCCTCTGACCTCCTGTCCCCCCCCTCGCAGCCTCTGACCTCCTGTCCCCCCCCCTTCGCAGCCTCTGACCTCCTGCCCCCCCCCCCCCCCTCGCAGCCTCTGACCTCCTGTCCCCCCCCCCCTCGCAGCCTCTGACCTCCTGTCCCCCCCCCCCCCTCGCAGCCTCTGACCTCCTGCCCCCCCCCTCGCAGCCTCTGACCTCCTGTCCCCCCCCCCTCGCAGCCTCTGACCTCCTGCCCCCCCCCCTCGCCCTCTGACTCCCCCCCCCCCTCTGCAGCCCGGACCTCCTGCCCCCCCCCGCAGCCTCGGACCTCCTGTCCCCCCCCCTCGCAGCCTCTGACCCCTCCTGTCCCCCCCGCAGCCTCTGACCTCCTGCCCCGCCCCCTCGCAGCCTCTGACCTCCTGTCCCCCCCCGCGCAGCCTCTGACCTCCTGCCCCCCCCCCCTCGCAGCCTCTGACCTCCTGTCCCCCCCCCCCCTCGCAGCCTCTGACCTCCTGTCCCCCCCCCCCCCTCGCAGCCTCTGACCTCCTGCCCCCCCCCCCCCCTCTGCAGCCTCTGACCTCCTCCCCCCCCCTCGCAGCCTCTTACCGCCTGTCCCCCCCCCCGCCCCCCTCCTGTCCCCCCCCCTGCAGCCTCTGACCTCCTGCCCCCCCCTGCAGCCTCTGACCTCCTGTCCCCCCCCCTGCAGCCTCTGACCTCCTGCCCCCCCCCTCGCAGCCTCTGACCTCCTGACCCCCCCCCCCCTCGCAGCCTCTGACCTCCTGTCCCCCCCCCCCTCGCAGCCTCTGACCTCCTGCCCCCCCCTTCCGCAGCCTCTGACCTCCTGTCCCCCCCCCTCGCAGCCTCTGACCTCCTGTCCCCCCCCCCTCGCAGCCTCTGACCTCCTCCCCCCCCCTCGCAGCCTCTGACCTCCTGTCCCCCCCCCCCTCGCAGCCTCTGACCTCCTGTCCCCCCCCTGCAGCCTCTGACCTCCTGTCCCCCCCCTGCAGCCTCTGACCTCCTGTCCCCCCCCCTTCGCAGCCTCTGACCTCCTGTCCCCCCCCTTGCAGCCTCTGACCTCCTGTCCCCCCCTTCGCAGCCTCTGACCTCCTGTCCCCCCCCCTCGCAGCCTCTGACCTCCTGTCCCCCCCTGACCTCCCCCTGCCCCCCCTCGCAGCCTCTGACCTCCTGTCCCCCCCCCCCCTCGCAGCCTCTGACCTCCTGTCCCCCCCCCCCCCCTTGCAGCCTCTGACCTCCCCCCCCCCCCCCTCGCAGCCTCTGACCTCCTGTCCCCCCCCCTTGCAGCCTCTGACCTCCTGTCCCCCCCCCTTCGCAGCCTCTGACCTCCTGTCCCCCCCCTTGCAGCCTCTGACCTCCTGTCCCCCCCCCTTCGCAGCCTCTGACCTCCTGTCCCCCCCCTTGCAGCCTCTGACCTCCTGTCCCCCCCCCCCCTCGCAGCCTCTGACCTCCCCCCCCCCCCTCGCAGCCTCTGACCTCCTGTGCCCCCCCCCCTCGCAGCCTCTGACCTCCCCCCCCCCCCCTCGCTGCCTCGGACCTCCTGTCCCCCCCCCTGCTGCCTCTTACCTCCTGTCCCCCCCCTGCAGCCTCTGACCTCCTGTCCCCCCCTGGCAGCCTCTGACCTCCTGCCCCCCCCCGCCCCCCCCCTGCAGCCTCTGTCCCTCCTGCAGCCTCTGACCTCCTGTCCCCCCCCGCAGCCTCTGACCTCCTGTCCCCCCCCCCGCAGCCTCTGACCTCCTGTCCCCCCCCCCTCTGCAGCCTCTGACCTCCTGTCCCCCCCCCTTGCAGCCTCTGACCTCCTGCCCCCCCCCCTCGCAGCCTCTGACCTCCTGTCCCCCCCCCTCGCAGCCTCTGACCTCCTGTCCCCCCCCCCTCGCAGCCTCTGACCTCCTGTCCCCCCCCCCTTCGCAGCCTCTGACCTCCTGTCCCCCCCCCCTCGCAGCCTCTGACCTCCTGTCCCCCCCCCCCCCTCGCAGCCTCTGACCTCCTGTCCCCCCCTTCGCAGCCTCTGACCTCCTGTCCCCCCCCCTCGCAGCCTCTGACCTCCTGTCCCCCCCTCGCAGCCTCTGACCTCCTGTCCCCCCCCTTCGCAGCCTCTGACCTCCTGTCCCCCCCCCCCTCGCAGCCTCTGACCTCCTGTCCCCCCCCCCTTCGCAGCCTCTGACCTCCTGTGCCCCCCCCTTCGCAGCCTCTGACCTCCTGTCCCCCCCCTTCGCAGCCTCTGACCTCCTGTGCCCCCCCCCTGCAGCCTCTGACCTCCTGTCCCCCCCCTTGCAGCCTCTGACCTCCTGCCCCCCCCCCAGCAGCCTCTGACCTCTCCTGTGCCCCCCCGCAGCCTCTGACCTCTCCTGTCCCCCCCCCCGCAGCCTCTGACCTCTCCTGTTGCCCCCCCCCGCAGCCTCTGACCTCTCCTGTTGCCCCCCCCCCCCCGACAGCCTCTGACCTCTCCTGTTGCCCTCCCCCCCCCCACAGCCTCTGACCTCTCCTGTTGCCCCCCCCCACAGCCTCTGACCTCTCCTGTTGCCCTCCCCCCACAGCCTCTGACCTCTCCTGTTGTCCCATCCGCAGCCTCTGACCTCCCCTGTCCCATCCGCAGCCTCTGACCTCCCCTGAGTCAAGAGAGGTAGCGCAGCCAGGATGGGGGTAATGGGAGAAGTCAGACATGTATGGACTGTGGAGAGGAAACTATGGGATAAAACCAGAGCCACCAAGCTGGAGCCGACTGACTGAGCCCTGCATGATGCACCTGAGAGGAGGTCAGTGACAGCACCGCCAGGCCAGTCTAGGGGGGGTCAATACAATATTGTAAGGGGGCACTGATATAAAGGTTTCCCCCTTATATCAGTAAACCCCCTTATCTTAGTGTTTTCTTTCTCTGGTCACCAGAGTCCTCCCCACATTCCCAGAGTTCCCCTTTACATCATAGTATGCAGGATTCCACCTTACAGTGCAAGGGGGAACTCTGATGTAAATGGCAATGCTGCAGACCCTGATGTAAGTAGGGAGGCTCTCTGAGGACACTGATGTATGGGGGGCTCTCTGGGGACCCCGATGTAAGGAGGGGCTTTATAGGGATGCTCTCTGGGGACCCTGATGTAAGGGGGGTGCTCTCTGGGGACCCTAATGTAAGGGGGGTGCTCTCTGGGGACCCTAATGTAAGGGGGGTGCTCTCTGGGGACCCTAATGTAAGGGGGGTGCTCTCTGGGGACCCTGATGTAAGGGGGGTGCTCTCTGGGGACCCTGGGGACCCTGATGTAAGGGGGGTGCTCTCTGGGGACCCTGATGTAAGGGGGGTGCTCTCTGGGGACCCTGTGTAAGGGGGGTGCTCTCTGGGGACCCTGATGTAAGGGGGGTGCTCTCTGGGGACCCTGATGTAAGGGGGGTGCTCTCTGGGGACCCTGATGGGGGGTGCTCTCTGGGGACCCTGATGTAAGGGGGGTGCTCTCTGGGGACCCTGATGTAAGGGGGGCTCTCTGGGGACCCTGATGTAGGGGGGGGCTCTCTGGGGACCCTGATGTAAGGGGGGGCTCTCTGGGGACTCTCTGGGGACCCTGATGTAAGGGGGGGCTCTCTGGGGACCCTGGTGTAAGGGGGGGCTCTCTGGGGACCCTGGTGTAAGGGGGGGCTCTCTGGGGACCCTGATGTAAGGAGGGGGGTGCTCTCTGGGGACCCTGATGTAAGGGGGGTGGCTCTCTGGGGACCCTGATGTAAGGGGGGTGCTCTCTGGGGACCCTAATGTAAGGGGGGGCTCTCTGGGGACCCTGATGTAAGGGGGGGGTGCTCTCTGGGGACCCTGATGTAAGGGGGCTCTCTGGGGACCCTAAGGTAAGGGGGGTGCTCTCTGGGGACCCTGGTGTAAGGGGGGGGGGCTCTCTGGGGACCCTGGTGTAAGGGGGGGGCTCTCTGGGGACCCTGGTGTAAGGGGGGGCTCTCTGGGGACCCTGGTGTAAGGGGAGGCTCTCTGGGGACCCTGGTGTAAGGGGAGGCTCTCTGGGGACCCTGGTGTAAGGGGGGGGCTCTCTGGGGACCCTGATGTAAGGGGGGGGGGCTCTCTCTGGGGACCCTGGTGTAAGGGGGGGCTCTCTGGGGACCCTGGTGTAAGGGGGGGGGGCTCTCTGGGGACCCTCGTGTAAGGGGAAGGCTCTCTGGGGACCCTGGTGTAAGGGGGGGGCTCTCTGGGGACCCTGGTGTAAGGGGGGGGGGCTCTCTGGGGACCCTGGTGTAAGGGGGGGCTCTCTGGGGATCCTGATGTAAGGGGTGGCTCTCTGGGGACCCTGATGTAAGTGGGGGATCCACACTCAGATATGTAAAGATAAATATATAATGTCTGTTCTATATTGTTGTACTTATTCTTTGACTGTTTTGTTTAAAGGAGGGAGGATTGTATTGGGAGCGCTGAAGTGTCAGGTGTGACTGTGTGGCAATGGCAAATGGTTTACATAGCTCACAGCATCACGGGTCAGGTAGAGGGCCCCTCAGCAGAATTTTGCTTAGGGCCCCAGGGAGGTCAGGAT
>CM053037.1:82978016-83018276 GCA_028564925.1 Lithobates sylvaticus
GGGCAGTAACAACCAGATACTGTACATAGAGGAGAGGGGGCAGTAACAACTAGATAGACAGGAAAGGGGGCAGTAATAACCAAATGCACAGAGGAGAGGGGGCAGTAACAACCAGATACATAGAGGAGAGGGAGCATTAATAACCAGATACGTAGAGGGGAGGGGGCAGTAAAAACCAGATACACAGAGGAGAGGGTGCAGTTATTACCAGATACATAGAGGAGAGGGGGCAGTAACAACTCGGAAAGGGGGCAATAATAACCAGATACACAGAGCAGAGGGGACAGTAACAATCAGATACACAAAGGAGAGGAGGTGGCCAGGCACAAAAAATAAAGGGGGCAGTGATGTTGAATTGGTGCTGCATTCCATATATATGGTTGCGTGTTCTGCTAATTTTCCCATAGGAATGCCCACAAATTGGACATCAGTCTGGGGTGGAGCTACAGCACAAATGTAGAAAACCTTTTATTTTAATACTTCATGCACTAATTACTGCGGGGGGGGGGGGGGGGGGGTTACGTGAAGTTTTACAATTTTAGTGATATATTTTCTTTAAGGTTTTAGGAGGTAACCCCCATTCCATGTGACATAGACCTGGAAACCGCTCACATCTAGGGCAGCTGAGAAGGTCCTAACTGATTTCCTAGTTAGTATAATCTAAGGGCCCGTTTAGAACTATGTGCTCCATTAAGTGTGTTAACGCACTCTGTCACATATTAACGTGCATTGCCTTAGAACTCAACTTTTGTTGAGAAAAAAAATTCCCCCTCTGGGTGATCTGTAGAAATAGCTGTTTGTTTGTCTGTCCATAAGTGAATCTGTATGGGAGTAATTTTATAATCATCAATCGGCTACTGCACCTGCAGGGCTCTAATGAGGAAAATTGTAGTCTGCATCCCTTTAGACGTGATTTCCCTTTGAGAGTATCTTACCAAAAATTACATATTTGTTGCAGGGGATGCTCAGAATCTGATTTGTATCTTAGTGTAGACTTCTGGGAAAATCAGTAAGCCAATCACACAAGCAGGAAATTACATATCTGGGAGGTTTCCATACATTATCTGTGTACAGAACACCTCCAGGTTGCAATATTGCATTGCATTTTACAGAATCTTACAGCTCTGCAAATTGAAAGGGAAAGGTCATTTTTAATAACATTCAATTACAATATAACTCGTGTCACAATTATATACACTATATTTTTATTTTTTTTGATAATTTTTTTTTTCCCATCAAAGTGGAGTTACATTTTAAGGCTACCCATCCATTATGAATGGGCTACCAATGCACCAAAATGCACCTGAAAATGCACAGGACTTTCTGCACAGACAGAAAGTTGTGTGTACTGTGGTACACCGCCATGAACTGAGGTGCCATTAAACACTTTACTCCCCTTCATGACCAAGCCATTTTTTGAAATACGGCACTGCGTTACTTTAACTGACACATTGCGCGGTCGTGTGACATTGTATCCAAATAAAATGTCCTTTTTTTCCCTGCAAATAGAGCTTTCTTTTGGTGGTATTTGAGTACCTCTGCAGTTTTTATTCTGTGCACTAAAAACAAAAAAAGACCGAAAATTTTGAAAAAGATTATATATTTTTTTACTTTCTGCTATAAAAACACATCCAATAAAAGAATTTTAAAAATCTAATTTCTTCATCAATTTAGGCCAATATGTATTCTGCTACATATTTTTGAAAAGAAAAACCCCATTAAAGAGGAAGTAAACCCTGACGGGTTTTCCTCTTTTGCTCGCCCATTATGTGCCACTTACCTGCAAAAGAATCCAGCGATGTCCCCTGTGTGGGCAGCATCCATCTTCTGACCCTCTTCCTTCCGGGCCGCAGACTCCGGCTCTGTGATTCGCAGAAGCCGCGTGACGTCACTCCCACGCATGCGCACGGGAGCCGTGACTAACGGCACAGGCTAGGGAAGAAATGGCACTTAGTTTCTTTTCTTCCCCGCGCATGTGCCGTTGGAAATTTCAGAAAACTACAAGTGAAATATCTCCTAACGTGAGTGCACGTTTAGGAGATATTTCCCCTAACAATAGGAAAGCCTTATTCTAGGCTTACCTATAGGTAGAAGTCCAAAAAGTGGGTTTACACCCACTTTAACTAGTTGCCACCCACCCACTGTCAAATGACGGCGGGCGGTGTGGCTCTCATTCTGGGATGCCTACATATGACGGTGTCCCAGAATTGCCGATCTCGTGCGCCCGCAGGGGCGGGCAGCTCGGCGATTGCGACCGTGTGGCAAGGACACCATGCGACCCCGATCTCTGTAAAGAGCCGCATCCGCGGTTCTTTAACCATGTGAATGGCGGCGATCTGCGATTTTTTTTTTCGTGACTGCGACATTGCGGCAGACACTTCGGACACTTTTGACACATTTTTGGGACCATTCACATTTACACAGCGATCGTTGCTATAAAATTGCAATGATAAATGTGACTGGCAGGGAAGGGGTTAACACTAGGGGGCGCTGCAGGGGTTAATGTGTTCCCTAATAGGAGTGATTCTAACTGTGGGGGGAGGGGACTCAAGGGGAGAAGACCGATCATGTGTTCCTCTGTACTGGGATCACATGATCGGTCTCCTCGCCGCTGACAGGACGTGGAGCTGTGTGTTTACACACACAGCTCCACTGTCCCGCCCGGTCCCGTTGTTTTAACGGGCAATCGCGGGTGCCTGGCGGACATCGCGGCCGCCGGGCACTCGCACCGGGTCCCGAGCGTTGCCGCGGGTGCACGCGCGCGCCCCCCAGGTGGCCAGGACTGCGAGGACCTCAAATGACGCCCACCCAGGATGGTAGATCCACCTTGTGGGCGTCATATGACTATGACGCGGTATTGAAGAGGTTAACTCGAGTGTGAAAGCCGGAGGGCTTTCACACTGGAGCGGTGCGCTAGCAGGACGGTAAAAAAAGTCCTGCTAGCAGCATATTTGGAGCGGTGAAGGAGCAGTGTATTCACCGCTCCTATACCTCTCCTACACATTGAAATCAATGGGACACCGCGGGGATACCGCGGTAAAACCACCCCGCTAGCAGCCGCATACCGCGGCTAAAATGACGGTAAAGCAGAGCTAAATATATCGCTGCTTTACTGCCACCGCCCCCACCGCCCCAGTGTGAAACCGGCCTTAGTGTCCCCACTAGAAGATTTCCCCTGTATTACTGTTCTGGTGACAACCCAAAATTTTGGATTTTCTTTTACTGTCACTTTCGGTGATAATGGTAAACAGGATAAATAAAGAGGGTGAAGCAGTAAAAACCTGACAGGGGTTCTAATCCACCTCAACTCTATCCTCATGTCCGTACATGTGCCACAGCCATGATGCTTTGCAGCCACTGCAAAACTAAAACAGCATGTTGCTTACGGTGGAAGGTGCCAGCTCTATGGGGTCATGCTGGAAATGCACTACAATCACATGCATTGTGTGGCAGTATGGCAATCATTAGGTGATAAGGAGGTGACATATTGCCTCTTCATCGCTTTTAAACACCTCTGAAAAGCGATCTATGCGTGAAATGCTTTTCAGAGGACTTGTAAATGACTCCTTATGTTCTTATCACCATGATACTGCTGAGTCCATTTACTCCTCAGTGTGTCCGTTCCAGGAGGGAGCTCAGCAGGAAATATAGAAACTGAGGCCGGCTCTGCTATCATCCTACACCTTCCTAACATATAACTGTAAAGCGGAGTTCCACCCAAAAGTGGAAGTTCTGCCCATTAGCCTCACCACCCCCCCACATTTGGCACCATTCATTCGGGGGGGGGAGCAGGTACCCTATTTTGACAGGTACCCATCCCCACTTCCAAAAGATCTTGCAGCAGCGAGATCATTCAGAAGTTTGCCCCCCCCTCCTCCTTCCCCCGCCGCCGGCCCATTCAGGCTGTGAAGCCAAAAGGCTTCACTGCTGGGTTTCCTTACTACGAATGGCGACGGCAGCACACGAGAGCCGATGGAAACATCGGCTGGGGTACCGACATTGTGGGACTCCAGGACAGGTAAGTGTCCTAATATTAAAAGTCAGCAGCTACAGTATGTGTAGCTGCTGACTTTTAACTTTTTGCTGGGGTGGGGTGGACTCCTCTTAAAGTGATTGTAAAGGTTAGATTTTTTACATACCAAACATGTTATACTTACCTCCCCTGTGAAAGGGTTTTGCACAGAGCAGCCCCGATACTCTTCTTCTGGGGTGCCCCGGCTCCTCCCCTACATCAGGTGCCCCCACGGAGAGCCGCTTTCGCTGGGGGCACCCGTATGGGGCGCGTTCACGAGTCCCGCTGCTGCCTCCATTGACACTGACAGCAGGAGTCGTCCCCGCCCCCTGTGTCACTGGATTTGATTGACAGCAGCGGGAGCCAATGGTGAATCGCCGTAGCTGTACAGCAGCTGCTTTGAGGGCTATAGGCACGACGCCGGCGGCCGCGATGTCCGCCGGCAACCCGCGATCGCTCCTCAGAGAGTCAGAACGGGGATCTGTCAATGTAAACAGACAGATCCCCATTCTGTCAGGAAAGTAGAGAGAGATCTGCTGTTCTAGTGATCAGGAACAGCGATCTCTCTGTACTCCCTGTCAGGACACTGCCCCCACAGTTAGAAACACCTCCCAGGGAACACTTGATCGCCCCCTAGTGTTAACCTCTTCGCTGCCAGTGACATTTATACAGTAATCAGTGGCTCTTTTTAGCTCTGATCGCTGTATAAATGTCAATGGTCTCAAAAAAGTGTCCGATATGTCCGCTGGAATGTGGCAGTCCTGCTAAAAATCCCTGATCTCAGCCATTACTAGTGAAAAAAGAAAAAAATATATAGTAAAAATGCCGTAAATATAGCCCCTATTTTGTAGACGCTATAACTTTTGCGCAAACCAATGAATATACGCTTATTGCGATTTTTTTTACCAAAAATATATAGAAGAATACATATTGGCCTATACTGATGAAGACAATTTTTTTATTAGTTTTTTTTGGGGGGGGGGGGATATTTATTATAGTAAAAAGTAAAAAAAAATATATATATTTTTTTTTTAATTGTTGGTCTTTTTTGTTTATAGCGCAAAAAATAAAAGCTGCAGAGGTGATCAAATACCACCAAAATTGTAAACTGAAAAGAGCTGCCCGTCACCTGAAGAGTGACCTTCAAAGGTGAATCACACTTCATGTGAATAAGTGCAAGTGTTAATATAACCAACAATAATATATAATATGTGTAAGACAAAGAATTTAGTGTAATACCAGTGATCAAGGTGTAAAAAAACTCTGAAAGTGCATAAAATAATAATAAACTCATAAACTTGAAAAAATGCAATGGTACCAATCCTGTTATGTACCTGATACTATGAAATGTGTACATATGTCCAAAGCACACGTGTGAAGATGAAAAAAATATATAACTATATAAATAAAAAAAACAATAATATAAAAAAAAATTGAAAATAGAATATATTCCCACATATATTGAGGAATATATGTGTTAGATAATATATGAGTCCAGTCTTGAAGTCTTTTTTTATATATTTATGTAAAATATAAATATAAATAAAGCGCTCCCTGTCACGAGCTATTCCGCGACTCCTCCCCCTACCAAGTCAGCAGAGGAGGCGCGAGATGTGGGCGGGTCTCCTAAGGTAACGACAATCAGAGCTCCCCGTCACTAGTAATTCCGCGACTTCTCCCCCTATAAGCGGAGGAGGCGAGACATGTGGGCGGGTCTCCTGAGGTAACGGACAATCGGCGCTCCCCATCCGCGACTCCTCCCACCTAAACGGTAAACCGAGAAAGCGCGTGTGGTGGGCGGATCTCCTAAGGTAACGTTGCACCCAGATATTGGCTGCTTATCACGTGGTAGTCAGCGAGCCCCTCCTCCTCCAGCCGATGCGGAGTGCGTCACTAGGAGTTGGCAGAGCGGTTAGTAGCGGGCTACTGGAAGGACGGAGGATGGCGGAGGCGCCAGGGGAAGATAATAGAGGTAAGGTACTCAGGACTATTATTGACCGCCCCTGCTGGTGTATTGCAGTATATACCATCATCACCCATCATTTCTTATTACTATGGGGGGAGAACACCAGACATTGGCCTCCAGCTTTGAAGCTGACAATCCGGTGTTCTGTCAAAAATAGTCCGAGTATCAAATAGTGTCCGGGGCGTACTGCGCAGCGCTTGCGCAGTACGGAGGACAAAGCGATTTGGAAAATCTCCGAAGATGAATGGCGCCTGCGCTGTGAATCGAGGTGCAAGCCCCACCATCCAAGTGGACATAGGGCTACTCAAAGTTAGAGGTCCGCTCGCCACGCTTCGGGCACGACCTCGATTCGCTTGCCACGATTCGGGCACGACCTCGCTGCGCTCGGCTTTTTTTTATTCTAACTCTATGTCCACTTGGATGGTGGGCCTTGAACTTGGACTCACGGCGCAGGTGCCGTTCATGTTCGGCTATTTTCGGAATCTGCTTGTCCTGTGTACTGCGTATGTGCAGTACACGGCGGACAGTATCCGATGGGGGACACAATCCCACAGGACACCGGAACACCCTGACCATTAGAAGGCCATTCACATTCTGCTGGGTCCTCTATTCTCCTGGTAATGGGTGCCCCTTGATGAAGGGAGTGCTGGGCGCCATAGTGATAACCCCTCAGGGGGCGGGTCCATGACAACCTGCACTCAGTATTTCCCCAGTGTGAAGGAAGCTGAGTGTCACTGAACCTGGAAGGACATCTTGTGGAGGAATAAATGTAGTGAGGAGAACAGCTCCAAATAGAAGGTGATAATTGTAGGGGGAGCCGATCTCTTTTATGCTTTAAACCAGCTGGAGAAGCACATAGAAGAAAATAATTAGCCTGGAGTTGGGATTTTAAGGCCTTGTTCACACAGGCCTGCCTGCATGGGGAAAGTACGGCCCTCACACAAGTGTATGCTTAAAGTAGTCCTCCAGATTAAACCCTTCTACTCCTAAAAATGCTCCCTCCCTCCTCCTAACACCTCTGCTGACTAGGTAAGGTAAAGAGGTAGTGCTGCGCTGTATAATAAAGCTGTAGAGACTAAGGTATATTAAATAGGTATGCACACAAGTAAGTGCTGATTCTGCAGAAGATAGTGGATGGTGTGAATTTTTTTGCTTAAATCACATAAAATCGCATAAACGTGACATAGCTTAAAATTGCATAAAATCGCATGAAATCGCATAAAACATCATATTCAAAAGATAAATCCGTGAAAGGTGTGAATTTTTGTGCATAAATCACATAAAATCGCATAAACCTGACATAGCTTAAAATTGCATAAAATCGCATGAAATCGCATAAAACATCATATTCAAAGGATAAATCCGTGAGAGGTGTGCAGAGGTGTATCAAGTGAGAATGATGTGGGTGAATCACATAAAATCATATAAAAATGACATCTCTTAAAATTGCATAGAAACGCATAAAAATCGCATAAAGTTGCATCAAGCGTCACATTAAAATAAGGTGAATCTGTGATGGGCGTGCATAGAGTGCTGCGGTCAAGTACAAGTGGTTAAAAAATATGACACATAAAATAGTCGCAATAAAAATTGCATCGGTGCATAAAACCAACTAGGTGGATAAGGATGTGTAAAAGGTAAGCATAGCCAAAAAAATTGAATACAATCAATAAATAAGTAATGCAAAAGTGCAAGAACAGTCCGTGGGGGTGAGCCCTTTCCTAGTGTGGGCAAAGTGTGGTTTGCTATGGCGCTGGTGACAAATCCTAGTGGGGTATAACGGTATCGGTGCTGGTGGTTATTGTGACCAGTAGCTGCAGGTGGTTCCTGATCTTCCGTGGAATATAGTAATGGATGTACCCTTACCTTACCGCTGTAAGGTAACAGCGTGTATATGTGTTAGCTGGTTCTCAATGGGGCTTCTGTGTCCTATGGCGGGCGGCTCCCTTTAAATCCAGGTGTTTGGGCGTCTCTTTTACTGGGGTGTACGCTCTAGTTCAGGTATATGTGTCTCGCAAAAATGGATAAGGAGAGGAAGGGTCTCGATAGTGTAGTACGTTTTTAAAAGGTTTTATTCAATACAAGTAAAATACAGTAAACTCACATTTATGTTGCTCAAAATTGCATGGGATAAACGAGCATCGAGCTCGTACCTCGCTTCCGGTATCTAGTGTCCCTTTACGCGTATTCGTCACTGTCACATGACTTCTTCACCTCTGCTGACTAACCTGTATAAGAAAGATGTATATAACTTACCTATTTTCAGGCCGCTCTGGTCAGATCACGTGAGCTCCCTGGTGTCAGCCAGCAGAGGCTGCAGGGGAGAGGAGAGAGCGCTCCAACAAAGGGTTGGGAGTAATGACATCACTTATAGGCTCCTATGGGCCGTTCCACACTCCCTCCTCCCCTGCTGGCTGATCATGTGACCGGACACGGATTAGTCAGCATTTTTAAGACTAGTTAGATTTAACCTGAAAATTCTACTGTGAGTACGGCACTATGCCCATGTGAAGGAGGCACGAGACTGATGTATGAACACAGATTCCCAACAGAAATCTCCGGCATGAAAACGAGAGGATGGGATGTATAGTAGTAAATGCACATTTTCACGCACAATCTTCTAGATTTTGTTGGAATGTGTCATACGTAAAATAAGTCCAGCAATGCATATTTATGTATTTTATTTTTATACTGATCTATACACAGTGCATGCTTTTATGCTTATCATAGGTGTGTGCAGCCTATTGCATTGGGGTGTGCACCCTAAGACCCCTTTTACACTGGGGGCGTTTTTCAGGCGCTAGAACGCTAAAAATAGCGCCTGAAAAAAGCGGCTCCCGAGGGCTTTTACACTGGAGCGGGCAGGGTGTCAGAAAAAGTCCTGCCAGCAGCTTCTTTGGAGCGGTGAACTCACCATTGAAATCAATGGGGCAGTGCTGCCGCTAGCGACCGAATAGCACCGCTAAAATGATGGTAAAGTGGCGCTAAAATTAGCGCCGATTTACCGCTGACGCCCTAGGCGGCTCGGTGTGAAAGGGGTCTAAAGCTCAAAGGGGTTTTAAACCCTCCTGTTTTTTCACCTAATGCATCCTATGCATTAAAGTGAAAAACCTTCTATCATGCAGCAGCCCCCCAGACCCCTGTTTTACTTACCTGAACCCATTCTTTCTCACCACGAGGACGACCACACCAGCTCTAGTTGGTGTCTCGGATGCTGATTGGATAGATTGATAGAAGCGCAGCCTTTTTCTCCCGCTGTTGTCAATCAAATCCAATGGGGCAGAGAGCTGAGTCCTGCTGTCTGTGTCAATAGACGCATCAGCAGGACATGGGAGCTCGCCCACACAGGTGTCCCGAAGGAAAGTGCTTCTCATACGGGGCCCTCAAGAAGAGGAGGAGACACGAGCACCGCTGAGGCACACCAGAAGACGTGGATCAGGGCCACTCTGTGCAAAACCACCTGCACAGAGGAGGTAAGTGTGACATGTTTGTTATTTTTTTTTAAAACGAAGACTTAGTAACCCTTCAAGCACACGTGTGTCTACACATATATGGCGCCAGCAGGGAAATCAATCTCCCTGTTGAAAAATGGAGGAGAGGAAGTAGTGGCGCGCAAAATAAACTAAATATTAAAAGACAGAAGATATCAGGTCATAGACATAAAAAGCCAGAGACAAGCTCTAGGTAAATATTATGGCATACAATAAAAACACGTGCATACACTGGCGTGATAAATTAGTAAGATAAAAGCAATCCGAATAAAAGCTGCATCATATAAAATCGCATGGTGTGGCTAAATGATAATCAATCCAATAAAATAGTGATGAGATATATAAAGAACGTGATAAAAATCTTAGAGCGCATAGATAGTGCATCCAAAGAGCTGTGTAAAAGGTGGTGATCCAAACGGCTAAAAGCAATATATCATAAAAGTGATATAAAAGATGAGGTAATATATGGTGCAAATAAGCAAGGGAGACTAGAAGAGTCTCATAACAAAAGAACCAAATGGTAGCGAATACGTGTGAGCTAAATCAAAAAAAAAAAAAAAAACGAAACTGAAGTGAAAGAAAAAGTGAGTAGCGATTAATAAATCGCAGAATATAAAAGTCCAAATGAAAAGTCCATATGTGACATATATGCCGGGTGATAGTAAAATCTTCTATCCGACAGGTGGCAGGCTATCAGTGCTGGGGTTTCCAATAGTGATCGTGGAAAATATATAGATCCTGTGCAGTATTCTGTATATTTCTCTCGTAGAATCCTAAAGGAAGTGCGGGTGGCCCCTTACCTTACAGCTGTAAGGTTACAGCAATGTGGTCTGGGTCTTTATGGTCAAGGGAGACCGTCCTCTCTGGGATGTCTTTCTGGTTCTCTCAGTGGTAAATCCCTTTCAGTTTTCCTCCTTAATCCAGGCAGGGGCAGGTGGGGGGGGGGGGTTGTTTGGGGGGCGTTTTCACCTCAATGTGCATATAAGATAGATATCCTCATAGTGTAGTATGTAAGGTTTAAAGCGTATTTTATTACAGTAAAAACAGGTATACAGTGGAAGAATTGGGTACTCACATTAAGCAAGTGAAAAGCAGGCAGGATATAAACGAGCCTCGAGCTCGTCGGCGTCACTTCCGGTAAGGTAAGGTCACGTGTCCCGACGCGTGTTCGTCACTTGTCACGTGACTTCATCTCCCTGTTGGTACAGTCAAATAAATCTTAATAAAGATCTTAATTCTCGGCGTAACCATCTTTCACATTATACTAAAAAATTAGGCTAACTTTACTGTTTCGTTTTTTTTAAATTTATTGAAGTATATTTTTTCCTAAAAAATTGCTTTTGAAAGACCGCTCTGCACAAAAAAAAGTGTGATATTAAATATTGCAAATATCTTAATTTTATTCTCTAGGGTCTCTGCTAAAAATATAGATTTTTAACTTATAAGCAACAAGTATCAAAAAGGTTTAGTCTTAAAGTCCTGGTTCACACAGGTGCGCTATGCGATATCGCACAGACTGTATGGCTGAATTTGCATCGCATTTGGCCAAACTCGCACAGGACCCTTTTTTTGGTCCACAGCAAAATCGATCTGATTCCTGTCCAAATTGATAGTTCGCACTGCAATATGCAAACTGATTTGGGGGTGTCATTAACTTTCTAGTGACACTCCCAGCAGTTCGCATAGTGAACTGCTTTACGAGTCAGGTGCAATGCGGGAAGCCGCAGTGGATTTACAGGGTTCCTGCATCACACTATAGTGTGAACCAAGCCTAAGTGGTTAAACTGACCTCATTTACAGACGGAAGTTCATTCCTTTGGTCTAAAACAGGGATCTCTAAACTATGGCTCTCCAGTTATTCAGGAACTACAATTCCCATCATGCATAGTCATGTCTGTGAATGTCAGAGTTTTACAATGCCTCATGGGACATGTAGTTCTGCAACAGCTGGAGGGCCGTAGTTTTGAGATCCTTGCTCTAAAATAACCAAGTGATGCAATGGGGTTTATTTAGGCTGTTTTTTACACTGGGGCGGTTTGCAGGCGCTATTGCGCTAAAAATAGCGCCTGCAACCCGACCCGAAACAGCTGTTGCTGTGTCTCCAGTGTGAAAGCCCTGAGGGCTTTCACACTGGAGCGGTGCGCTAGCAGGACGGTAAAAAAAGTCCTGCTAGCTGCATCTTTGGAGCGGTGAAGGAGCCGTGTATTCATCGCTCCTATACCGCTCCTACCCATTGAAATCAATGGGAGACCGCGGGGATACCGCCGGCAAAGCGCCGCTACAGCGGCGCTTTGCGGAGGTTTTTAACCCTTTTTCGGCCGCTAGCGGGGGTTAAAAACCACCCCGCTAGCGGCCGCATACCGCGGGTAAAACGATGGTAAAGCAGCGCTAAATATAGCGCTGCTTTACCGTCGCCGCCCGCACCGCCCCAGTGTGAAGCCGGCTTTACTAAAGCTCAAGAGAGAAAAATCAAGCTTGCTTCTGCACAGAAACCAAACAGCTTCCAGGTTGTATTGCCAAAGCTTAATTGAACAAGCTGAAGTTAGAAGCTGATTGGCTACCATGGACAGCTGCACCAGATTCTGAGTGCTCCAGTTTTAGTAAATCCACTCCAATGTTTCTTTTTATTGCTGTTGATAAACATTTGCTGGCTGAGTTTTTTTTTCTTTCTTTCTTTTGACAGCTCTGCTCGGCTTTGCACTTGTTTAACATGAATTGGGGAAATGCTGTATTAAGATTGCGAGGGGGGTGAATCGCAATAACGATTTTTTAATGATTAATCATGCAGCTCTAGTGTATAGGCACACTGAAAACAATTGGTTGAATTTATATCAGTAAAAATAAATGCCTGTATGCCTAAAACATTGTGTTTTTAGGCATCAGTATGCACAAGGCCTAATTACTGGAAATAGGCACAGTAAAAATTTCTTGGCACCAGTAGGGGGGGAAATGCCCCCATCGTCAGTCGGAGAACCCTCAGTTATCCTGGCGCAGTGGAACCTTGGAGATTCTATTTAAATAATGGAGCAGTCCTACAGGATTTAGGATAGCTATAGGACATGTCCAAAGGCTGCTCCCAAGTTTTAATATTTGTATACATTTTTCAAAGATTCTACAAGTGCAAACTGGATTGTAGTGCAAAGTGGATTTGCCTTTAGTAAATCACCCCCTATATATCTGTTTATGTTTCTCCGCTCATACACACAAAACAGCATACACTTGCCATGAGAAATGTGGAGGGCCGCCATTGCTGGTTTCTTTCTAAAAATGATTGTTGCCTGGCTGTATTTGGTTTCATGTCCATCTAAAGCCAACATTTTTTTTTACATTGTAGGCATTACAGAGGAGGGTTAAAACTGAATTTTTTTCTTTTGTTTTTTATTTTAGTTCTTTGCTATCTTTGTCTCATTGGGAAGATGTTTCTTCCTTTATCCTGTAGGCTCAACAGGTAGTGGAAATCTTTCCAATTTGGGGAAAATCCCCTCTTAGTGTCACAGATACAGGGGGTCCCCGAGTTACTAACTCGTTAGGGACTGCCCGCCTGTACGGAAATCGGAAATGTTCGTAAGTCGGCCGCTAATGCGCAGACCGACAAATACGGAGATTTCCGGACATTTCCGATGTTCCGTCTAATGCCGTTCTGCGCATGCGCGGCAAATTACGGACATTTCCGGCATTTTCCGAGGCTCCGTATGGCCGCGCATGCGCAGAACGGCCGAAAGACGCGAAAAACACCGAAAAATGGCGGAGGGTCCCCGCAGCGCCCCGTTCGTAAGTAGGGGTTGTTCGTAGGTTGGGCGTTCGTAAGTCGGGGACCCCCTGTACAAATGTCCCCAATGAAAGATTTTTCCTCTATTGCTGTTCTGGATTTACCCTCATTTTCATTACTGACATCATTGATGATCAGAGCAGTTGGAAAGCGTACCTCTCCCTGGTGAGTACACAGACAGCAATACAAATCTGGCAGTGATTCTAAAGCCTCATACACACGATCGGAATTGTACCAACTTTCCCATGGATTTTTGTACAAAGGGCGTTGGCCTCAAGTTGGTATTGCGTACACACGATCGGACTTTTTAGGCAACAAACATGAACGTAGTGACGTTTCAACGTACTCCAGCGCCACCTTTGGTCAACTTCTGTATTGTTGTCTGATCTTTTGCATTGGTTCTGAGCATGCGTGTTTGTACTTTGTACAAAAGTCAGATGGTTTTGTGTACACACGGTCGGACTTTGCTCCATCGGACTTTTGTTGGCAGAAAGTTGGTCCATTCGCACAGCCAACAAAAGTCAGATGAAAACAGAAAAAGTTGGTCCGATGGCGCATACACACGGTCGGATGTTGGTCCAAAACAGATAATTTGCATGTTTGTTGTCAAAAAGTCCGATCGTGTGTACGGGCCTTAAGCAAACTCCACTCCAAATTTAAAAAAATTAAATTTTTGCTTTTAGTTATACTTTTGGTACTTTTAAATAACAGACTGGTAACAAACATGTGTCAAATATGTCATACAAGGGGGGATTCCTCAACAGTATACTGATCTTGGGTCAGTGAATCAGAAAATGCTGAAGCATATGCATGAGAGCCAGGCAGCTAGCATTTTCAAAAGGAGAGGTCAGTGATGGCAGCCTACAATCTTAGCTTATGACAGAGGTACTATATCACTTTTGTAGTCAAGTTTGAGAACCCTCCACTATGGGGGTTATTTACAAAAGGCAAATCCACTTTGCACTATAAGTGCAAAATGCACTTGAAATTGCACTGAAAGTGCACTTGGAAGTGCAGTCGCTGTGAATCTGAGTGGTAGATCTGAAATGAGGGGAAGCTCTGCTGATTTTATCATACAATCATGTGCAAGCCAAAATGCTGTTTTTTATTTTCCTTGCATGTCCCCTCGGATCTACAGCGACTGCACTTCCAAGTGCAATTTCAAGTGCACTTTGCACTTGTAGTTTGCACTTGTAGTGCAAAGTGAATTTTCCTTTAGTAAATAACCCCCTATATGTCTGTTTATGTTTCTCCGCTCACACAGCACATCTGAAAAAATCTTTCTTAACTTTCTATGTGTTATGCTGCGTACACACGATCAGAATTTTGGCCAGCAAAAGACCGATGAGAGCTTTTTGTCAGAAAATGTGATCGTGTACATGCTCCATGGGACTTTTGCTGGCGGAATTTCGGCCAGCAAAAGATTGAGAGCAGGTTCTCAATTTTTCGGTCGGAAAAAGCTCTGATTGGAAATTCCGATCGTCTGTACAAATTCCGAAGCGCAAAATTCCTACACATGCTCGGAAACAATTTGACGAATGCTCAGAAGCATTGAACTTAATTTTCTCAGCTCGTCGTAGTGTTGTACGTCACCGCGTTCTTGACGATCGAAAGTTCACCAAACTTTTGTGTGACCGTGTGTATGCAAGCCAAGCTTGAGCGGAATTCCGTCGGAAAAACCATCCAAGATTTTTCTAATGGAAAATCTGCTCGTGTGTACGCGGCATTAGTTTAAAGCAGCCTTGGGGAGACTGCAAACTACGCTGAACAATTTGAAGTGAGAGCAAACTCAATCTCTCCCCACTAACAAAAGGCGGAACAGACTGAGTTTGCTGCTAATTAACATACAATGGAGAAGGCCAACTTTCTAGATCTTTAACCCTTGGTTAGGACAGACATCCACAACTGATAATGAGATCTGCCAGCAGAGCACAGACAGGGTTAGGTATGGTAAACATTAGGGGTGCAACGGATCGTCGCCGATCCGTGATCCGAACGGGCCACCCCGTTCGGATCGGCACACCCCGCGATCCGCGGAGCGCTCCGCGGCCTCGGCCTTAGGAAAGGCCGCGGCTTCGGCCTAGCTCCGGAGCGACGGCGGCCATCTTTGTACACCCGGCGGCCTTAGGAAAGGCCGCGGCTTCTGCCTAGCTCCGGAGCGGCGGCCATCTTGGTACACCCGGCCACTGTTTTTAATGTGATCGCTCCGTCAAATGACGGAGCGATCACTTGTAAACCCTGCATATACCCTGCATTACTCTGCGATACTCTGCATTACCCTGCGATACTCTGCATTACCCTGCATATACTCTGCGATACTCTGCATTACTCTGCATTACTCTGCGATACTCTGCATTACTCTGCGATACTCTGCATTACTCTGCAATACTCTGCGATACTCTGCATTACCCTGCATATACTCTGCGATACTCTGCATTACTCTGCATTACTCTGCGATACTCTGCATTACTCTGCGATACTCTGCATTACTCTGCGATACTCTGCATTACTCTGCGATACTCTGCATTACTCTGCGATACTCTGCATTACTCTGCGATACTCTGCGATACTCTGCATTACTCTGCGATACTCTGCATTACTCTGCATTACTCTGCGATACTCTGCATTACTCTGCGATACTCTGCATTACTCTGCGATACTCTGCATTACTCTGCGATACTCTGCATTACTCTGCGATACTCTGCATTACTCTGCGATACTCTGCATTACTCTGCAATACTCTGCGATACTCTGCATTACTCTGCGATACTCTGCGATACCCAGCCAATACTCTGCGATACCCAGCCAATACTCTGCGATACCCAGCCAATACTCTGCGATACCCAGCCAATATTACAGTGGGGAGAGGATGTGGATATTACAGTGGGGACTATATGGTGGCGGAATTTTCACAGGTTTTTGCAAATTCAATTATTATTTGCTGATCCGAAAATGATCCGATCCGTGACTCCTGATCCGAGGATCGATCCGATCCGTGAGTTTTTTGATCCGTTGCACCCCTAGTAAACATTAAATCTGCTGATTAGCTCCTGTGAATATAGCCTAACTCCCCAGTCCCCTCTGCATAGCACTTAATTTTTGGAGTTTTTAGAAAAGAGTAAGTAAAATGTAGAGAGCATTTTTTTTTTTTTTTGTTATGTTGTTTGAAAGAGAACACTGTATATAAGTACAGGTAGGTGTTACCCCAATTTAGCTGCAAAAGTGGAAAACATGTTACATTTTCTTGCTCAATGAAGAATGAGTTTAAGAAAACAAACTCTTTTTTTATTTACAGAGACTGACTGTGAAGTTGTGTCGGATTTGAACAAAAGCTTCCAGGACACCCTAGAGGTACATATTTTGTGTCATGATCTAATTTAAAGTAGAGCTCCGTCCTCCTGACTCTCTACAATCATTTGGGACATTGTAAGGATGAGCTCTTTCGCCCATTTATACCAGAATAGCTGTGAGCCGCTGTATGGCTTTTCAGCTGAGATTGCTGCATACCAGCACAAGTGAAGTCTTTGTATATTATAGGGCTGCAACTAACGATTATTTTCATAATCGATAAGTTGGCTGATTATTGTTTTGATTAATTTATTAATCGGAAAAAAATAATGAAAGAAAATGAATATGCAATTTTTTCGTTTATTTCAAATAATAATGAAAAAACGGAGTGTTACACTCAAACTGCATCACAACATAAATACTAAAGTAAATTCCTCATTCATTACTGACAATGCAGTGGGGGGGCTGGCCCTGAATGGGAGAGGGGGCCGTACTGGAGAGTGGGAGGGAGTTACACTTAGTTTGGAGACCAGGCGTTAGAGGGAGTAGGTTGGGAGGGAAGGAGTTTGGAAGAGAGGAATGTGGGAGAGGAACCGGACCTGAGGGGGTTGTGATAGAAAGGGAGTTTGTTTGGACAAGGGACCAGATCTAAAAGGGGGGGGGGGGGAGTGGGCTGCGGCAAGGGACCAGACCAAAGCGGGCTGGAGGAACCGAACCAGAGTGGGGAAGGGAGAGGTCTATGTATTCCTCAACCTGACACCAATGATGGGACATTATTTCTCCCAGGAACACCAATGATGGGGCACTACCCCCCCCAGGAACACCAATGATGGGGCACTATCCCCCCCCCCCAGGAACACCAATGATGGGACAATATTCCTCCCAGGAACACCAATGATGGGGCACTATTTCCCCCATGAACACCAATGATGAGGCACTACTATTCCCCCTTCCAGGAAAACCAATGACAGGGCAATATTCCTCCCAGGAACACCAATGAGGGGGCACCATTCCTCCCAGGAACACCAATGATGGGGAACTATACCCCCGAGGAACACCAATGAGGGGGCACCATTCCCCCCAGGAACACCAATGATGGGGCACTACTATTTCCCCTTCCAGGAAAACCAATGACAGGGCACTATTCCTCCCAGGAACACCAATGAGGGGACACCATTCCTCTCAGGAAGACCAATGATGGGGCACTATACCCCCCCAGGAACACCAATGAGGCGGCACCATTCCTCCTAGGTACACCAATGATGGGGCACTATACCCCTCCAGGAACACCAATGAGGGGGCACTATCCCCCCCCAGGAGCACCAATGATGGGGCACTATACCCCCCCCCCTTCCTCACAGAATTACCAAAATTTATGTTTTGTCAAGTCCACTCACTGTATGAAAAAAGTAAGCAGCTACCTTATATGACAGCTCGGTGCTCAAGCCTGCTTCTCTCTTCTCTCTCTTTTCCCTCGAGGCAGCAAAGTGGGCGGAGTTAAGAATACCCCGCTGACGTCAGCGAGGAGGAGAGAGGCGGACGTGCCAGGTCACTATGAGAATACAGTGGCGCTGGCTTGTACACAGAGGATTGTACGAGACGTGGGAGGAGGCGGGACTGGCAGGGAGGAAGGTGCCTGCCGTTAGCAAACCAACTAATCGATAATGAAAATCACGAACATTTTCATTATCGATTATTAGTGATTTTATCGGTTTTAAGTGGTTGTAAAGGCAGAAGGTTTTCTTATCTTAATTGTAAGGAAAAAAGTTGCGCTATCCTAATGAATAAAGCTGCTGCTCAAAATGTTATACTACAAAGACAAAATGGCTACGGAAAGGAGCTGCGCTAAAGATTAAAAATATCAAAAAAATTAATATGTGATATAAAGTATAATACCAAATAAGGACTAAATAATATTTGTCCAAATAGCTATACGTTTCACATGAAAAGTGTCAAAGAGGAAGTCTGCATGCGGTCGGACTGTTATAAAAAATGAATAAACAAAAGCCCGGCTGAGCTCTTCCTATTAGTGTGGAAGTGAAATTGAATGTGCAAAGTGGATATACACTGATTAGTGAGATCAAAGAACGACCTACAAAACATAAATTAACATAAAATGAAAAACTGGTGAAAATAGATAAACACCCTGCTGAGCATTCAATAATATATGATACCTGTTATCGACTGTTGAAAAGAAGATACAAATTTTTTTATATCATATACTATAAATAGTGTGCAAACAATATTCTAGACTGTAGCCAGTAAACCTTGATAAAAATAATCCAGAAAAAGGATGATAATTCAACTTGATGAAAAAATAATGAACACCCTACAGGGCATTCAGGACAATATTATACCTATTATTGACTATTGGAAAAATAAATGTCAACCTGGTACCATAACTGTTGAGTTAAGTGCAAGCTATAACCTAGAATGTAGCCAGTGAACCTTTAGTGACAATAAAGCTAAAAAAAGGAAAACAATAATAATAAAAGCAATAAACACCCTACAGAGCTTAAGGTTGTAATGGTGACCGGATATGTGTATAATCCCCTGGGAATGTGTGAAAATAAACCCTTAGGGGTTGTGTGACAGCCGCTTCACCAGAGAAATACAATCAATCACAAGCAATATATATAAGTGCGTCTTGAAATGCACAGTGTAGCAAACAAGTTCCGTGCTTTTAACAGTCTATGTGAAGACTCCAAATGTCTTGAAATGAAAGTGACTTGTATAACACCAAAGAAAAGGATGTGAAGACCTCCACCATAGGGCAAACTTGTCTCCTTACCGGAACTGTATGGTCCCTTTTTAGGGGGACCTTGCACGCAAGTGGCTCTCAACCCTAGCCAGGGGTATACTGGGGGAAACGTCCGGTATCCAACCAATCGAAATGACTCGTCCAGGATGGCTCCCAACCAGGGTCCTTCTCTGATGTCAGCTCTGAATCAAGCTCAGTGGCCAAATTGCAGTTGGAACCAGAGGGGATTAAAGAGAGCTCACATAGTGTGAAATCCAACGATATTTTATTAAATAAAAATAAGTAAACACTTACAGTGTAGCAAAATTAGATAGGCATGAAGCGAGCCGGCCGGTCTCGCGAATACAGCCCGTGGTATGGGATCACGTCTTACAGCGGTAGCGTCAGGACGTAGCTCCTCCTCCCTACGCGTTTCGTCATCAACGGACGTCGTCACGGGGCACGGGCTGCGTCATGACGCACCGCATTATATACAGGCACTAATTACCCAAGCCTCAGTGTGAGTCTCCGACTAGGGAACAGCGTCCGCCATTTTGGAAGAGGGAAAGAACACTCTAAACCGCATATGAACTGAAGGGTCAGTTGGTAATAAATTTGTTCGAACCAGTAGTGAGGGCAAATGGTCTGCACCATATGTAACTGGAACGAAGCGTTCCTAACAGATTCACATTGAGTGAAAGACATAAAACAAGTTGGAAAAAATAAAAGTAAAAACATATATAAAATAAAAGTTGTGCAGTTAACCTTGCCAGAAAGGTTTTGTGAGACCTAGTTGTATATCAGGGACTGCTCAGATTTACGGAACTCAAAGGGTCCAATGCGATATAATAACCCACTGCGGGGTGAGGACAGATTGTCTATTTAACAAGATGAATACACATTAATAGACAGAGCTCCATTATGGACTGGAAAAATAAAAATAAAAATAAGAATAAAAATTGGACTCTTGAAGAGGTAAATACACATTTATGGACGGAGCTCCATTACCATAAAGGTGAATACACATCTATGGACGGAGCTCCATTATGAACTGAAAAAATTAAATTAAAATTTGGAATCTTAAAATATTAGGCCCTAAAGAGGAACTCAATAAAGAGGGGTATATGGGAACGGTTATACTGAAAATTCCCCTACTCAAAATTTTAATCATCACTATGTGAGATTAAAAGTAAAAAATTAAAAATTAAAATTGAAATAAAAATGGAAAATATACAGATTTACCATTAGTAGAGGTATGAATGAGACTGGTTTTTAAACAGGCTGTATGGTTAAGGTGGAGAATGGTCAGGATGGGCTGTTCTTACTGTCAGAGATCCACACTGATGGCCAGACATATCGGGATGGCAATACCAAATATAATACTACATAGGCATATAGTACATTCCGATGAGATAATAGAGCAAACCTACATTTTAGAAGTATATAAGCTCATATATTAACAATACCCAATATGATAGTGGGACAAACCCACATAACTATAATATGTAGGCACATATATCAAAAATAATGAATGAAAGAAAACATGATATTGTCAGAACCTCCCATGCACAAGATGTTATTATTATGTAGACAGCTTGAAGGCAAGCTATTATGAATTATCTATGAAGCAATTAATGTCGACATCTATGTTGAGTCCGAACGGTGTATAACTTTTGAGTTTGTGGACCCATGACATTTCCAGTTTTGAAATACTGTTCACCATATTGCTCTCTCGCCAGTGTGGCCTAAATTTATCAATGCCCAAAAATGTGGTGTTATTGGGATCCCTGTTATGAACTCGAAGGTAGTGCTTAGACACTGAGTGCTTTGTGAAGCCCCGACGTATGTTGTTTATGTGCTCATTCAATCTGACCTGTAATGGTCTTTTGGTCCGGCCCACATACTGAAGCCCACACGGGCATTGAAGCATATAGACCACTCCTACTGTAGAGCATGTGATGAACGGCTCTATGTCATACTGTTGGGAGGTACAAGTGGAAACAAATGATGTAGTTCTTCTGGCTTTTATTTTGTTAAGTGTGCAGACTTGGCAACGTCTACATTGGTGGTAACCTTTGAGCATCGGAAAAAAGCCAGTCTGAGTAAGAGGAGGATTTAGAATGTTGGGAGCTATCTTGTCCTTCAGAGAAGGAGCTCCTCTGAAAACAACCTGAGGTTTTTCAGGAAGGATAGCCCCCAATATTCTATCACTCCGTAAAATGTGCCAATGCTTGCCAATGATATGTTTAACATTAGCATGTTGGCAAGAAAAACTGGTGATAAAGGGGTTACGAAATGAATCATTTTTCTGACCTGGCGGCTTTTCGATTAGTAGTGTATTCCGATCAGTCTTGTCCACTAGGGCAAGGGTGTCACTAAGGAATTCTGATGTGTAGCCCTTATCTTTAAAACGTGAGGTGAGAACAGATGATTGAGCTAAAAAGGTGTCATGATCGGTACAGTTACGTTTTAAACGAAGGTATTGACTCTTTGGGACTGATTTCAACCACGACATGTGATGGCAGCTGTCTTGTGGGATAAAAGAGTTGCGATCAGTGGGTTTGAAGTAAGTTGATGTCTTAAAGGAACCATTATCAATAGATATAGAGAGATCTAAGAAATGTATGGATTCCTGGCTGGCCTCATAACTGAGGTGTATCCCTCTGTTGTTGTTATTAAGGTGGCACATAAATTCGGATAATTCTGATTCTCCACCCTTCCATAGGAGGAGGATGTCGTCTATGTAGCGTGCCCACAAGACTATTTGAGGTCTTGGCTGGGCATAGACGACATCCTCCTCCCATTTGGCCATATAGAGATTCGCCAGGCTGGGAGCATATTTTGCTCCCATGGCGACACCCCTATCTTGCCTGTAGTATTGCCCATCGAACCAGAAGAAATTGTGCCCTGCGGCAAACTCTAATAGTTCCATGATATAATTAATCTGTATGTGGGGTAATTTGGAGTTTTTTTGCAAATAATATAACACAGCCTCTAAACCCAATTGGTGTGGGATTATCGTGTAGAGGGAGGTCACATCTGCAGTTATCAACCATAATCCTTCACATGGTGTTATGGTAGAAAGGAGGTTGATAACGTGTCTGGTATCTTTTGTGTAAGATGGCATTAATTGCACCAAGGGCTGTAAGAAAAAATCTATATACTTGCCCACCCGGGAAGTAACGGAGTCGATCCCACTCACTATGGGACGTCCCGGGGGGCAAGTCTGATTCTTGTGCACCTTGGGCAAATAATAGATAATGGGTATCCTCGGTACCTTCGGGATCAGGAAAAGGCTCTCCTTTTTGTTTAATACCTTTAGATCCAATCCCTTAATAACCAATTCCTCCAAAATCCTCCTATATCTGGTATTAGGATTAGATGGCAATAAGACGTATGTGGCTTCATCAGCCAAAATGCGTCTCATTTCTTGTAAATAGTCATCTTTATTTAGGATGACTATGCCGCCCCCCTTGTCGGCGGGGCGGATCACTAGATTATTGTTGGAGCATAAGGTGTCGATACCCAAATCGATATCCTTTTTGTTTCTGAATACCTTAATCTTCATTTCATCTAGGTCTTTAAGGGCTAGATCCCTAAAAACTTTCAGTGAAGGGGGCAGATGGCCTGGGGGGTTAAATAGGGAGGCGTTTCGTAATCCTGAATGTACGTAACCTCTAGTTACCGACACAGATGGATTATATGGGTTTGAGGCCATATACCTCTGTATGTTGAGTTTTCGGACGTATTTATGAATGTCCATGTAAGTTTGGAACTTACTTATGTTACGTGGTGGTGCATATTTTAGGCCTTTGTCTAAAACTGTTAATTCAGGTTCGGTTAAGGTGTGGGAACTCAGGTTATATATGCCAGTATTGGTTATGTTCGCGGTCTTTTGGGACTTAGAGCGCCTCCCCCCTCGAGTTCCTCTCTTAGTTCGACTACTCTTTTTACCCCTTGGTTTGGCCTGGGAAAACCCCAATGTTGGTCTGTGGTATTTCCCAATTGGTTTGTTCTGGCATCTCCTCGCCCAATTGAAGGATAATCACCTTGGTTTCTATCTGTGTACCCTGTGATGGAATTGGATTGAAAAAATTCCCTAGATGTCTCTAGGTCCCTTAAGGGTAAATAGCTATTCTGTGTATTAATGTTGTAGTCATGTTGGTAATCACTATTATAGTGTATTATTGAAGAGTCTCCATATGGTTCAGGTTGACTGTATGTATTATATTCTGTATAATTTGAATATGTTGGGTCATGGTTAGCCCCTATTGGGCCCATCTGTGAATTGCTATACTGACCTCTATATCCATATTGGGCACCAGGGTCGGTATTGCCGCCTCGACCGCGTGTGGGATACTGGCCGCGCGCACGACCCCGGCCCCGAGAGCGTTGTGGTCTAGAATTGTTATACTGGCCACTAGTACCTCTTTGGGATGGGGGGGGGCATTGGGTGGTAATATTGAGTTGCTTGGCCCCTGTTGTTCTGATTAGAATGAACTGGGCGTTTAAGGCCAGTTCCAATGGGTGGCCCCTGTGAGCTGCCTCTGGGGGATCCTCCCTTCCCCACGTGTGAATCTTGATTCCCACTAAGCTGAATGGAGGGTTTTATTGTAGATGGATAACCTGCCTGGGGGGTAGTGTCCATATCCCTACTATCAGTACCCTGTTCTGCCAGCAATTTTCTTTGCCATTCAAAAACCGATTGTGAGGCATAATCAGCAACATCTCTGTTGTATTTTTTCTTTTTTTTGATTTTTTGTTCTCTTTCCTCTTTTTCTAATGTTTTAAGTAGGCCTGCAGACCTTCCTAGGTACTCTTCCTTGCCTTTAAAGGGAATCATTTTTTCTTTAATGAGTTTGACCTCTTCATCTAGTCTGGCAAGTTTACTGGATTTGCGTTCAATCAAGAACCGTAAGAGGCTGAGACCAGCCTCGTTGAAATGTTTATACCACCCTTCTAGGTCCGTCTCTCCCTTTTGGGGGCTTACATCCCACCTTAGACTTCGTGGTACCATATGATGTTTTACATACGTTTCTAAAAACGCTACATCCCATTGAGTATGTATCTCAGAAATGGTGAGATTTTTGAGCCTCAAGAAGAGACCTCCGAGGTCTCCCTCGCCCTCCCTGAAAGGCTCAAATACCCCATCGATGTTGACCACCCTGGTGGCCCGAAAGTCAAAAATATCCATCACTATTGTGGCGGAGGTTGGATGGAAAGCTGCAACTAATATGTATAAGAAATAGTAAAATGTAAGGAAAAAAGTTGCGCTATCCTAATGAATAAAGCTGCTGCTCAAAATGTTATACTACAAAGACAAAATGGCTACGGAAAGGAGCTGCGCTAAAGATTGAAAATATCAAAAAAATGAATATGTGATATAAAGTATAATACCAAATAAGGACTAAATATTATTTGTCCAAATAGCTATACGTTTCACATGAAAAGTGTCAAAGAGGAAGTCTGCATGCGGTCGGACTGTTATAAAAAATGAATAAACAAAAGCCCGGCTGAGCTCTTCCTATTAGTGTGGAAGTGAAATTGAATGTACAAAGTGGATATACACTGATTAGTGAGATCAAAGAACGACCTACAAAACATAAATTAACGTAAAATGAAAAACTGGTGAAAATAAATAAACACCCTGCTGAGCATTCAATAATATATGATACCTGTTATCGACTGTTAAAAGAAGATACACATTTTTTATATCATATACTATAAACTCATTAAAGAAAAAATGATTCCCTTTAAAGGCAAGGAAGAGTACCTAGGAAGGTCTGCAGGCCTACTTAAAACATTAGAAAAAGAGGAAAGAGAACAAAAAATCAAAAAAAAGAAAAAATACAACAGAGATGTTGCTGATTATGCCTCACAATCGGTTTTCGAATGGCAAAGAAAATTGCTGGCAGAACAGGGTACTGATAGTAGGGATATGGACACTACCCCCCAGGCAGGTTATCCATCTACAATAAAACCCTCCATTCAGCTTAGTGGGAATCAAGATTCACACGTGGGGAAGGGAGGATCCCCCAGAGGCAGCTCACAGGGGCCACCCATTGGAACTGGCCTTAAACGCCCAGTTCATACCAATCAGAACAACAGGGGCCAAGCAACTCAATATTACCACCCAATGCCCCCCCCATCCCAAAGAGGTACTAGTGGCCAGTATAACAATTCTAGACCACAACGCCCTCGGGGCCGGGGTCGTGCGCGCGGCCAGTATCCCACACGCGGTCGAGGCGGCAATACCGACCCTGGTGCCCAATATGGATATAGAGGTCAGTATAGCAATTCACAGATGGGCCCAATAGGGGCTAACCATGACCCAACATATTCAAATTATACAGAATATAATACATACAGTCAACCTGAACCATATGGAGACTCTTCAATAATACACTATAATAGTGATTACCAACATGACTACAACATCAATACACAGAATAGCTATTTACCCTTAAGGGACCTAGAGACATCTAGGGAATTTTTTCAATCCAATTCCATCACAGGGTACACAGATAGAAACCAAGGTGACTACCCTTCAATTGGGCGAGGAGATGCCAGAACAAACCAATTGGGAAATACCACAGACCAACATTGGGGTTTTCCCAGGCCAAACCAAGGGGTAAAAAGAGTAGTCGAACTAAGAGAGGAACTCGAGGGGGGAGGCGCTCTAAGTCCCAAAAGACCGCGAACATAACTAATACTGGCATATATAACCTGAGTTCCCACACCTTAACCGAACCTGAATTAACAGTTTTAGACAAAGGCCTAAAATATGCACCACCACGTAACATAAGTAAGTTCCAAACTTACATGGACATTCATAAATACGTCCGAAAACTCAACATACAGAGGTATATGGCCTCAAACCCATATAATCCATCTGTGTCGGTAACTAGAGGTTACGTACATTCAGGATTACGAAACGCCTCCCTATTTAACCCCCCAGGCCATCTGCCCCCTTCACTGAAAGTTTTTAGGGATCTAGCCCTTAAAGACCTAGACGAAATGAAGATTAAGGTATTCAGAAACAAAAAGGATATCGATTTGGGTATCGACACCTTATGCTCCAACAATAATCTAGTGATCCGCCCCGCCGACAAGGGGGGCGGCATAGTCATCCTAAATAAAGATGACTATTTACAAGAAATGAGACGCATTTTGGCTGATGAAGCCACATACGTCTTATTGCCATCTAATCCTAATACCAAATATAGGAAGATTTTGGAGGAATTGGTTATTAAGGGATTGGATTTAAAGATATTAAACAAAAAGGAGAGCCTTTTCCTGATCCCGAGGGTACCGAGGATACCCATTATCTATTATTTGCCCAAGGTGCACAAGAATCAGACTTGCCCCCCGGGACGTCCCATAGTGAGTGGGATCGACTCCGTTACTTCCCGGGTGGGCAAGTATATAGATTTTTTCTTACAGCCCTTGGTGCAATTAATGCCATCTTACACAAAAGATACCAGACACGTTATCAACCTCCTTTCTACCATAACACCATGTGAAGGATTATGGTTGATAACTGCAGATGTGACCTCCCTCTACACGATAATCCCACACCAATTGGGTTTAGAGGCTGTGTTATATTATTTGCAAAAAAACTCCAAATTACCTCACATACAGATTAATTATATCATGGAACTATTAGAGTTTGCCGCAGGGCACAATTTCTTCTGGTTCGATGGGCAATACTACAGGCAAGATAGGGGTGTCGCCATGGGAGCAAAATATGCTCCCAGCCTGGCGAATCTCTATATGGCCAAATGGGAGGAGGATGTCGTCTATGCCCAGCCAAGACCTCAAATAGTCTTGTGGGCACGCTACATAGACGACATCCTCCTCCTATGGAAGGGTGGAGAATCAGAATTATCCGAATTTATGTGCTACCTTAATAACAACAACAGAGGGATACACCTCAGTTATGAGGCCAGCCAGGAATCCATACATTTCTTAGATCTCTCCATATCTATTGATAATGGTTCCTTTAAGACATCAACTTACTTCAAACCCACTGATCGCAACTCTTTTATCCCACAAGACAGCTGCCATCACATGTCGTGGTTGAAATCAGTCCCAAAGAGTCAATACCTTCGTTTAAAACGTAACTGTACCGATCATGACACCTTTTTAGCTCAATCATCTGTTCTCACCTCACGTTTTAAAGATAAGGGCTACACATCAGAATTCCTTAGTGACACCCTTGCCCTAGTGGACAAGACTGATCGGAATACACTACTAATCGAAAAGCCGCCAGGTCAGAAAAATGATTCATTTCGTAACCCCTTTATCACCAGTTTTTCTTGCCAACATGCTAATGTTAAACATATCATTGGCAAGCATTGGCACATTTTACGGAGTGATAGAATATTGGGGGCTATCCTTCCTGAAAAACCTCAGGTTGTTTTCAGAGGAGCTCCTTCTCTGAAGGACAAGATAGCTCCCAACATTCTTAATCCTCCTCTTACTCAGACTGGCTTTTTTCCGATGCTCAAAGGTTACCACCAATGTAGACGTTGCCAAGTCTGCACACTTAACAAAATAAAAGCCAGAAGAACTACATCATTTGTTTCCACTTGTACCTCCCAACAGTATGACATAGAGCCGTTCATCACATGCTCTACAGTAGGAGTGGTCTATATGCTTCAATGCCCGTGTGGGCTTCAGTATGTGGGCCGGACCAAAAGACCATTACAGGTCAGATTGAATGAGCACATAAATAACATACGTCGGGGCTTCACAAAGCACTCAGTGTCTAAGCACTACCTTCGAGTTCATAACAGGGATCCCAATAACACCACATTTTTGGGCATTGATAAATTTAGGCCACACTGGCGAGGGAGCAATATGGTGAACAGTATTTCAAAACTGGAAATGTCATGGGTCCACAAACTTAAAAGTTATACACCGTTCGGACTCAACATAGATGTCGACATTAATTGCTTCATAGACAATTCATAACAGCTTGCTTTCAAGCTGTCTACATAATAATAACATCTTGTGCATGGGAGGTTTTGACAATATCATGTTTTCTTTCATTCATTATTTTTGATATATGTGCCTACATATTATAGTTATGTGGGTTTGTCCCACTATCATATTGGGTATTGTTAATATATGAGTTTATATACTTCTAAAATGTAGGTTTGCTCTATTATCTCATCGGAATGTATTATATGCCTATGTAGTATCATATTTGGTATTGCCATCCCGATATGTCTGGCCATCAGTGTGGATCTCTGACAGTAAGAACAGTCCATCCTGACCATTCTCCATCTTAACCATATAGCCTGTTTAAAAACTAGTCTCATTCATACCTCTACTAATGGTAAATCTGTATATTATATATATTTTTTATTTCAATTTTAATTTTTACTTTTTACTTTTAATCTCACATAGTGATGATTAAAATTTTGAGTAGGGGAATTTTCAGTATAACTCCCATATACCCCTCTTTATTGAGTCCCTTTTTAGGGCCCAATATTTTAAGATTCCAGTTTTTTTCAATAAAAATTTTTTTCAGTTCATAATGGAGCTCCGTCCATAGATTTGTATTCACCTTTATGGTAATGGAACTCCGTCCTTAAATGTGTATTTACCTCTTTAAGAGTCCAATTTTTACTCTTATTTTTATTTTTCCAGTCCATAATGGAGCTCTGTCTATTAATGTGTATCCATCTTGTTAAATAGACAATCTGTCCTCACCCCGCAGTGGGTTATTATATCGCATTGGACTCTTTGAGTTCCGTAAATCTGAGCAGTCCCCGATATACAACTAGGTCCCAAAACCTTTCCGGCAAGGTTAACTGCACAACTTTTATTTTATACATGTTTTTACTTTTATTTTTTCCAACTTGTTTTATGTCTTTCACTCAATGTGAATCTGTTAGGAACGTTTCGTTCCAGTTACATATGGTGCAGACCATTTGCCCTCACTACTGGTTCGAACGAATTTATTACCAACTGACCCTTCAGTTCATATGCGGTTTAGAGTGTTCTTTCCCTCTTCCAAAATGGCGGACGCTGTTCCCGAGTCGGAGACTCACACTGAGGCTTGGGTAATTAGTGCCTGTATATAATGCGGTGCGTCATGACGCAGCCCGTGCCCCGTGACGACGTCCGTTGATGACGAAACGCGTAGGGAGGAGGAGCTACGTCCTGACGCTACCGCTGTAAGACGTGATCCCATACCACGGGCTGTATTCGCGAGACCGGCCGGCTCGCTTCATGCCTATCTAATTTTGCTACACTGTAAGTGTTTACTTATTTTTATTTAATAAAATATCGTTGGATTTCACACTATGTGAGCTCTCTTTAATCCCCTCTGGTTCCAACTGCAATTTGGCCACTGAGCTTGATTCAGAGCAGACATCAGAGAAGGACCCTGGTTGGGAGCCATTCTGGACGAGTCATTTCGATTGGTTGGATACCGGACGTTTCCCTTAATATACCCCTGGCTAGGGTTGAGAGCCACTTGCGTGCAAGGTCCCCCTAAAAAGGGACCACACAGTTCCGGTAAGGAGACAAGTTTGCCCTATGGTGGAGGTCTTCACATCCTTTTCTTTGGTGTTATACAAGTCACTTTTTTCAAGACATTTGGAGTCTTTACATAGACTGTTAAAAGCACGGAACTTGTTTGCTACACTGTGCATTTCAAGACGCACTTATATATACTGCTTGTGATTGATTGTATTTCTTTGGTGAAGCGGCTGTCACATAACCCCTAAGGGTTTATTTTCACACATTCCCAGGGGATTATACACATATCCGGTCACCATTGTAACCTTAGCTCTGTAGGGTGTTTATTGCCTTTATTATTATTGTTTTCCCTTTTTTATTGTCACTAAAGGTTCACTGGCTACATTCTAGGTTATAGCTTGTACTTAACTCAACAGTTACGGTACCAGGTTGACATTTATTTTTCCAATAGTCAATAATAGGTATAATATTGTCCTGAATGCCCTGTAGGGTGTTCATTATTTTTTCATTAAGTTGAACTATCATCCTTTTTCTGGATTATTTTTATCAAGGTTTACTGGCTACAGTCTAGAATATTGTTTGCACACTATTTATAGTATATGATATAAAAAATGTTTATCTTCTTTTAACAGTCGATAACAGGTATCATATATTATTGAATGCTCAGCAGGGTGTTTATTTATTTTCACCAGTTTTTCTTTTTATGTTATTTTATGTTTTATAGGTCGTTCTTTGATCTCACTAATTAATGTATATCCACTTTGTACATTCAGTAGTCATGTTGGTAATCACTATTATAGTGTATTATTGAAGAGTCTACCATTGATGGTTCAGGTTGACTGTAAGTGTTATATTCTGTATAATTTGAATATGTTGGGTCATGTTAGCCCCTATTGGGACCCATCTGTGAATTGCTATACTGACCTCTATATCCAGTATTGGAGCACCAGGTCGGTATTGCGCCTCGACCCGCGTGTGGGATACTGGTTGCCGCGACGACAAAGACCCCGCCCGAGTAAGCGTTGTGGTGGTCTAGCAATTTTACTACTGGCCACTAGTACCCCTCTTTTGGATGGGGGGGGGCATTGAGGCCTTCTGTAATATGAGATTGCTTGGCCCCTGTTCTGATTCCGCAATGAACTGGGCGTTTACAGGACCAGTTCCAATGGGTGGCCCCTTCAGAGCTGCCTCTGGGGGATCCTCCCATTCCCCACTGTGTGAAATCTTGATTCCCAGTTTAAGCTGAATGGGAGGTTTTATTGTTAATGGATACACCTGCCTGGGGGGGGTAGTGGTCCCCATATCCCTACTATCAGTACCCTGTTCATGCCAGCAATTTTCTTGCCATTCAAAAACCGATTGTGAGGCATAATCAGCCAAACAGTCTCTGTTGTATTTTTTCTTTTTTTTTTTTGATTTTTTGTTCTCTTTCCTCTTTTCTAATGTTTTTAAGTAGCCTGCATGTCCTTCCTAGGTACTCTTCTTCCTGCCTTTAAAGGGAATCAGTTTTTCTTTAATGAGTTTTGACCTCTCATCTAGTCTGGCAAGCTTTACTGGATTTGCGTTCAATCAAGAACGCGTAAGTAGCTGAGACCAGCCTCGTTGAAATGTTTTATTACACACCTTCTAGTCCGTCTCTCCTTTTGGGTCTACATCCCACTTTAACTTAGGACTTTCGTTGGGTACCAGATGATGTTTTACATACGTTTCTAAAAACGCTACATCCCACGAGTATGTATCTCAGAAATGGTAGATTTTTTGAGCCTCAAGAAGAGACTCTACCGAGTCTCCCTCGCCCTCCCTGAAAGGCTCAAATACCCGCATCGATGTTGACCACCCTCGGTGGCCCGAAAGCAAAAATAACCAGTCACTATTGTGGCGGAGTTGATGAAAGCTGCAACTAATATGATATAAGAAATAGTAAAAAATGTAAGGAAAAAAGTTGCGCTATCCTAATGAAATAAAGCTGCTGCTCCAAAATGTTATACTACAAAGACAAAATGGCTACGGAAAGACTGCCTAAAGATTGCTAAAAATCAAAAAAATGAATATGCTCATATAAAGTATAATAACCAAACAAATTAAGGACTAAATAATTATTTGTCACAAATAGCTGTTAACCGTTTCACATGCAAAAGTGTCAAAGAGGAAGTCTGCATGCGGATCGGACTGTTATAAAAAATGAATAAACAAAAGCCCGGCTGAGCTCTTCCTATTAGTGTGGAAGTGAAATTGAATGTACAAAGTGGATATACACTGATTAGTGAGATCAAAGAACGACCTACAAAACATAAATTAACGTAAAATGAAAAACTGGTGAAAATAAATAAACACCCTGCTGAGCATTCAATAATATATGATACCTGTTATCGACTGTTAAAAAAAGATACACATTTTTTATATCATATACTATAAATAGTGTGCAAACAATATTCTAGACTGTAGCCAGTAAACCTTGATAAAAATAATCCAGAAAAAGGATGATAATTCAACTTGATGAAAAAATAATGAACACCCTACAGGGCATTCAGGACAATATTATACCTATTATTGACTATTGGAAAAATAAATGTCAACCTGGTACCATAACTGTTGAGTTAAGCGCAGCTCCTTTCCGTAGCCATTTTGTCTTTGTAGTATAACATTTTGAGCAGCAGCTTTATTCATTAGGATAGCGCAACTTTTTTCCTTAGATCATACAAAATAGTTACATTTATTGGTTGACAGAAAACAAATATCTACATGAAATTAAAAAACAGATTGCATCATTTGAACATTTTGACAATTAATGGAAACACCCTGAAACCGGGCGTAGTAGTACCTTGGAAACGATATCACCATGATAACTTCTTCAGTAGAATCAATAACCTTATGATACTTGACAATTAAACAGAATGTCTGTATTTCACACACCCAACCGTTACTATGCTGAAGGTAAGTAATGTTGAACAATGTGAAATAAACTAGCCATTTGTTTGTCAATAAAACGTGGCAACTATACAAAAGTAATATATAATGAAAAATTTAATTTTAGAGAAAAAAATCTAAAAGGCGGTTATTAATTCTGGAGAATGATTATCAATAATAGAATATTCAATACATCAATAATTAAGAGAACATACCAGATAAAATCAACATGACATATTTACCCATTCCAAAATGCCTATTAGTCTGGATTGCTGGTTACCAGGATTTAAGATGGCTGCCGGGTTCAAGAATCTTCTTGGATGTTAAATCTATCTGGGAAGATGCATTTCTCCCAGTGTCCCTTTCTCAGGGTAGGTCCCTGAGCCTCCTCCTCTCAGGGTGGATCCCTGAGCTCTCGTCCCAATGGTATCTTTCTTGTCTCTTAAATACCCCTTTAACAATAAGCTAATAAAACTTATAATATGTTCTGCCCAAAAGGTATGTGTTCCTTTTCTTTTGGTAGGCAAATGTAATGATTACCTTCCCCAGGAGTCTAATGATTTTAAGGTAATAGCACCTTCAACCACCAGGTGGTGTCTCACATGTGTTTGGTGTTTATTTCTTTAAGTAATATATTCTATTTTTATAATGTGTATTAGGTTTTATATATGTTCTAATGAATATATCTCTAGTGTTCAGGAATGATAGTAACCGATATAATAGAAAATATGCTTAACATAATTATTGATTAATCACTTGCATAAAATGTGTCATGGATATACAGATTCCAGAACTGCAGCAAGGCTGAGGCTCATCCCGGCCAGCAGGCGCCCAGCGGCTTTGGCGCCAGTGGGCCTTTAAAAAGGGCTCCCACTGTTCAGCTCTTGCTGGTTGATCTGTAGTCTTCCCTGGGACCCGCCCCTGTATCTGCATCTGATCTCACACCTGACTCGGCTTCCTGACCACGCTGCTCTCTCCTCTCCCTTGTCTGCCGATTCGGTCTGATCTGATCCGCTGTGTATGACCTGGCTTGTCTGACCTTGTTCCTGCCCGCTGTGTGCACCTGCATCCTGCGCACCTGCATCCTGCTGACCTGCATCCTGTGCACCTGCATCCTGCTCACCTGCATCCTGCTGACCTGCATCCTGCGCACCTGCATCCTGCTGACCTGCATCCTGCGCACCTGCATCCGGCTGACCTGCATCCTGCTGACCTGCATCCTGCGCACCTGCATCCTGCGCACCTGCATTCTGCTGACCTGCATCCTGTGCACCTGCATCCTGCTGACCAGCAACCTGCGCACCTGCATCCTGCTGACCTGCATCCTGCGCACCTGCATCCAGACGAACTGCGTTCCTCAGCACTCCCCAGTGGTCATCATCTCCAGCTCCAGAGAACTCTGCAGGCACTCCTACCTCACTGTGCTCCTACGGTCACTGTCCCCAACTCCAGTGTCCCAGGAACCAGGGACGAGAGGTCTCCCTCTGCACGTCAGGCTCACCCACAAGGTACGTGTCAGTATCAACCAGCCATGCCTGAGCCTGCAAGAGGGACCTCCGTTACTGAGGAGGTCTGCCAACTCCTCTCAGCCCTCACTCACGAGGTGAAGTGTCTCCAGGACAGTTATGAACGCCTAACAGGACATATGCAGGACCAGGCAAACTTCCCTCTCAGTGGAAGGTCATCAGAAGCTACCTCCGCACTCCCAGCAATGATGTTGCCTCCCGAGCCAAGGGTCCCAATTCCAGAGAAATTCTCTGGGGATCGAAACAAGTTCCGGACTTTCTGCAATGCATGCGAGTTATACTTCTCCCTACTACCCTTAACCTTTTCGCAGGAGACCACCAAAGTGGGGTTTGTTGTTTCCCTTCTGTTAGGACAACCACAAGCTTGGGCCACCATTTGCTGGAAGAACGCCATGCTTCTCTGGACTCCTTGTCATCCTTCAACGCTATGTCGCTCCTTTACGATGACCCCCCACGGACTACTACTGCCGAAGCTGCCCTTAGGAGGACTACATAACTGACTTTAGGCGCTGGAGCGCAATCACCTTATGGAATCATGCAGCCTTATGGCACCAGTTCCGCTTAGGTCTATCAGAAGGGTTAAAGGATGAGTTGGCTCCGGTCGGTATACCAGATTCTCTGGAATCCTTGATCGCCCTAACTACACAGATAGACCGTCGTCTTCGGGAATGCAGGATGGAGAGGGTGAGCCAACAGCCCCGATCGAACTGGATGTTATCTCAAGTGGCCACCACCTCTCGTCTTGCCTCCTCCAGACCAACTCCAGTTAATCCTGCACCAGACTCTCCTAAATATGGCAGGTTGGACCAACAAGACCCTCATTGTCCGCAGAGGAACGCCTGCGTCGGCAACTGCTCAACCTCTGCCTGTACTGCGGGGGTACCGGCCACTATGTGCATTCTTGCCCTGCCAAGCACCGTAGATACTTATCCGTCTCCTCTCCTGGTCATCCGGCACCCTCCACCAATTCTACTCACCTGGCTCTTCCTATCTCCTTTCTGTTTCCTGAAAGAACTGTGTCAGTTACCGCAATAATAGACTCTGGGCATGCAGTTGTTTTATTGATTTGAACAGCACAGAGCTCAAGGACTTTCCATCTTCCTGGCAGATGGATCCCGTATAAAATCTGGCCAAGTGACCCAGGAAACTCCTTCATTGACTGTTGTTACTGCTTCAAACCACAAGGAACTGCTGAAACTTGATGCTATTGCATCCCCTCTGTTCCCGGTCATCTTAGGCTTACCGTGGCTTCAGGCCCACAACCCACAAATTAACTGGGGCTCCGGAGAGATCAAGTTTCAGTCCCTCTACTGTCAAAATCACTGTCTTCCTTCACCTCCCAGGGTATCTGGCCCCTTACGATGCTTGGAAGCTGACTTGGAATTATGCTCAGTAGTCCCTGAACCATACCACGAGTTCTTAGACGTCTTTAGCAAGCGAGGGGCTGAGACCCTTCCTCCCCATCGCTCCTATGATTGCCCGATCGAGCTATTACCCGGAGCAGAGATCCCCTTTGGTCGTATTTTCCCTCTGAGCGGGAGTTGGAGGTGTTAAAAGAGTATGTCGACGTAAATTTGGAGAGGGGGTTCAACCGGCCGTCCACCTCTCCGGCTGGGGCAGGAATCTTTTTTGTAGGAAAAAGGACCACTCACTACGTCCCTGTGTAGACTACCGGGAACTGAACAAGATCACGGTTAAAAACCGAATCCTCTACCCTTGGTGCCTGAGCTTTTCCAGAGACTAAGAACTACTGCTGTGTTCACCAAGCTCGATCTTCGAGGGGCCTACAATTTGGTCCGTATTCGCTCTGGGGATGAGTGGAAAACGGCCTTCCGTACCAGGTTTGGCCACTTCGAATACCTAGTGATGCCCTTTGGCCTTGTGTAAACACCCCTGCTATCTTCCAGCACCTGATATGTTCAGAGATTACCTTGATATCTTCGTAATAGCCTATTTAGCCTATTTAGACGATCCTGATCTTTCTACATCCCTGGATCAACACCGAAACACGTCAAGATGGTACTCTGCCGTCTCCGCCAGCATGGGCTATACGCCAAACCAGAAAAATGTGAGTTCAAGCGGCAGTGTATCCAGTTTTTGGGCCTAGTAATATCCACAGAAGGGTTCAAGATGGACCCACAAAAGGTCACAGCAGTCCTGGACTGGCCCGCACCCTCTGACAAGAAGGGGGTGCAATGTTTTGTTGGCTTTGACAATTTTTTTACAGAAGTTTATCAAAGGATTTTCTGCAATCATTTCCCCGATTACCCAGTTAACAAAGCAGAACATCCGATTCCACTTGAATTCCGAGGCACAAGCCGCCTTCTCTACCCTAAAGGGACTGTTTACCTCTGCCCCCATCCTGAGCCACCCGGATCCTTCTCTCCCCTACCTGCTTGAGGTTGACGCCTCAGAAACAGCTGTGGGGGCAGTTATCTCTCAGCGCCAGGGACTCAAGGATCTCATGCACCCCATAGCTTTCTTCTCCCGTAAACTCTCATCTGCCGAGAGGATTACGACGTGGGTGACCGTGAACTTTTGGCCATTAAGCGCCGCGCTCGAAGAATGTCGATACCTGCTGGAGGGAGCGGCTCATCCCATACTTATATATACAGATCACAAAAATCTGGAATATTTACGAACTGCCAAATGTCTAAGACCACGCCAGGCACCGTGGGCGCTATTCTTTTCCAGATTTGCTTTTCACATAACTTGGCAAGGATCAAAGAACATCAAGCCCGCCCTCTCTTTCGCGTATGTATGATGACCCCAAAGAAACCTCAGTTCCGGACACTATTTTATCTGAGGGCAACTTCCTACTTCTTCAGACAGACCTGATGTCCGGTCTAAAACAAGCCTCTGGGGTGTGCCCTGTCCACCCGGAGTGACTCTGATACCCAAGGATGGTCTGCTTTGGAAAGACAGTAAAATTTTGTGCCAGAGAGGTGCCAAACCAAAGTTCTGAGCCTGTGTCACGACCACCCTCTGGCCGGACATTTTGGGGTCCACAAGGAATTATGTTCTGGTGGCCGAAGCTCAAGACTGTAAGGAATACGTCAAGTCTTGTGTTACCTGTACCCAAAATAAGTCTGCTAGAACCAAGTCCTGGGGTCTTCTCAAACCACTACCAATTCCCGACAGGCCTTGGAGCGAAATTGCCATGGATTTTATAGTTGAGCTACCCCCTTCTGAAGGACATACCGCCATCTTTGTAGTGGTCGACCGCCTGTCCAAGATGGCCCACTTCATACCCCTGAAAACACACACTGTAAGAAACACGGGTGTTAATTTGGGAAATCGTAAGGCTGCATGGGGTACCAACAAACATCGTATCTGACAGGGGGGTCCAGTTTACCTCTCGTTTTCTGGAAATCACTATGCCAAATCCTGAAAATTGAACTCTCCATGTCTTCTGCCTTCCACCCTCAGACCAATGGACAAACTGAGAGGACGAATCAGACTCTGGAACAGTACATCCGTTGTTTTACCTCGTTTGTCCAGGATGATTGGGTAGCACTTTTGCCCCTAGCAGAGTTTGCTTTCAATAACGCCGCCACTCATTTTTACAGGACAGTCACCATTCTTTGCGAACTACGGCTTCCATCCTGTCTTCCTGCCTAACATTATCCCAGAATCTCCAGTCCCAGCAGTACAAACCACTGTCGAGTTTCTGGTCTCAACAATAAGTTGTTGCAAGAAACCATGGCCAAAGCGCAGGCAACCAACAAGAGACTGTATGATAGGAAGAGAAGATGGGGAATTATGTCTCCAACCAGGAGATCAGGTGTGGTTATCTACCACCAACCTCAAGATGGCTTGCTCCTTCAAAAAAAGCTGCCACCCAGATTTATTGGCCCCTTCCCGATCAAAGGAATGTGAATGAGGTTTCCTACGAACTTACCTGCCTGAATCGCTCAAAGTCCACCCAGTAATTCCACGCGTCCCTGCTTAAACCCACGGTACCTGACCCCTTCCCAGACAGAGGATCGAGTCCACCTGAACCTGTAATTGTTGACAGGGACAAGGAATATGAGGTGGAGGCTGTCATAGACTGCAGGAGGAGAAGTAATCAAATTCAATATTTGATCAAATGGAGGGGGTATGGACCAGAAGAAAACTCATGGAACCCAAGCAAAATGTGCATGCCCAAGAACTGATCCAAGCCTTCTTCCGCAGGCACCCTCAGAAAAGAGCTCTTTTGGGCACCCGGAGGTTGCCCTTAAGGGGGGGCAATGTCATGGACATACAGCTTCTAGACACTGCAGCAGGGCTTAGCACATCCCGCCAACAGTCTCCCAGCAGCAAACAGACGTGCGCCAATGCGCGTGCGCCGATCACGGAGATCGTGCACGCACACACAGTAACGCGGCTTTGGCGCAAGTGGCCTTTAAAAGGGGCTCCCACTGTTCAGCTGTCTGTCTGATCTGCAGCTTTTCCTCTGACCTGCTCCTGAATCTGCACCTGATCTCATACCTGACCCGGCTTCCTGACCTCGCTGCTGTCTCCACTCCTGACCTCTGGCTTCCATTGACCTTGCTTCATTTACCTGCCTACCTAACCTGCTGTTGCCAAAAACCAGCCTGGACTCTGACCATCCCTTGCCTGCCGATTCTGCCTGAACTGATCCACTGTGTATGACCCGGCTTGTCTGACCTTGCTCCTGCCTGCCGTGCGCACCTGCATGCGCCTGTTGCTCCTTGTGCACCTGCATCCAGCGACCCAGCTGACCTGCATCCAGCTTACCAGCTTCCGTGTGCACCTGCTTGCGCTTGTTGCTCCTGGCGCACCTGCATCTAGCTGACCTGCATCAGCTTACCAGCATCCTGTGTGCGCACCTGCACTCCTGCGCTTGCATTGCGGACCTCGCATCCTTGGCGCACCTGCATCCGGCTGACCGCCATCCTGCGCACCTCACCCGCTGACCCAGCTGACCTGCATCTCCAGCACCCCAGCCGATTTCAGCGCCCCCAGCGGTCATCATCTCCAGCTACAGAGAACTCTGCAGGCACTCCTACCTCACTGTGCTCCTACGGTCACTGTTCCCCAACTCCAGTGATCCAGGAACCAGGGCTGTATGAGAGGTCTCCCTCTGCACGTCAGGCTCATCCACATGAGGTACGTGTCAATCAGATACTTAAAAATTATAATGTCTACTTTTGGTGACCCTACAAATACCACAGTAATTCGAATGACTTGTATTCACCGCATATGTATGGGGGGGTGTCAGTGGGGTTTCTATTGAAAATATAGTCTGATTTGCATCTACCTTAAAATCATGTTTTAAGATGGACTTTGAGCGGTCCTAATAAATGTTTATGATAGCTTAGATGTGTCCACAAGTCACCCTAAAAACTTCACACAATAGGTTTTGTTTGGACAAGGTGTCAGCTATTGAATTTTGTCTCTTCAATAGGTTGTAAATTGGACCCAAACAGTCTTTACACTTGAGCACAATTGGTTCTTCTAGTTACGGAATATTTCCAGGTGATAATACCTAGTAAGTTAGGTCCTTCTCAAACTAACCAACAAAATATAGTACACACTTTTTTTGTTTGGTGACAACAGGTACCGTTGCTTTCCAGGTTCTTTTCTGGCTCGACACCCTGCTTAAAAACCTTGAATAGTCTGAATAACACCTTGACGATCTTTACAAGCAATAAACACAGCTCATCCTGCTTTTTGAGGCCTATTATGAAAATGGTACATTTTCTGCCATGAATTTGAATGTATTTCTTCATAAATTCACAACAAACCCCAGGTCCGGATCCTGATGGAGCTCCCATACTCTTCTGGCCTTTTGTGGCACCATGCATGTATGATACTCCCATGTTCGCTGACATTGGAGTCCGACCAGTTCTGTAAGGGCAACGTCTCTTCATTGTTGATGATGCAATATCTTTGTATAATCCTCCATAGTCAGACAGCGTTTTACCACTTTGATTTTTCCATTATCCCATGTTGGAAGACCATTTGTGTTTGGACTATACGCTATACACTTGTTTTGCACTGGTTTGGATTCACATAGACTTCCAGTGCTCCATCAAGACGTCCAATGCACCACTTTCTC
>CM053037.1:83018337-83040837 GCA_028564925.1 Lithobates sylvaticus
GGACCCCAGAACTGCTCCACAGATTCTTCCCGACGACGCCGGAACTTTGCTGGCGATGTCGAGCAGAAAAGGGAACACTGCTGCACATATTTTGGTCCTGTCCCTTACTAAACCACTTTTGGAAAGTGGTTCGAGAAGTCATACAAAAATTCACAGACCGCCCCATACCGGCAGATCCCGCTTTCTTCCTACTCCACGCATCTGACACTCCGGAAAAAATATACAAAAAGTCGGTAATCAGACACTTGCTAGATGCGGCCAAGGCCTGCATACCGATAATGTGGAAATCCACGAGTCCACCTACTATAGCATCATGGATAGCTATAGTGGAGGAAATAAGATGTATGGAGGACCTCGTCCTCACAGCTCAGCATAGACAAGAAACATTCTCTAACACCTGGCAGTTGTGGATCATCTTCATCTACTCGGCAGAGGGCCAGGCGCTGAAGGGAACCACAACAGATCTACGGAGAAACACTCCGCCACCGCAAATCCCACCTGACACACATGTCTGAATTACTAATGACCCATGTTCATGGATCCCAACACCCCTATACCCTCTCTATCCTCCTCCCCCCAACACCCAACCCATCTACCTACTACAGCTCCCTTTCCCCTCTTCTTTTTCTCTTTCCACACCCTACTCAAATGTTCTAATTCTAACTAATCCCACCCTAACCTGGGGGGATTTTCTCTATCTTTATCTCCCACCCCCCTTTTTTTTTTCTTCTTCTCCTCTTCTCTCCTCTTCTCTCTTCTTCTCTTTCAAAAAAAAAAAATGTGTCATGGATATACAGATTCCAGAACTGCAGCAAGGCTGAGGCGCATCCCGGCCAGCAGGCGCCCAGCGGCTTTGGCGCCAGTGGGCCTTTAAAAAGGGCTCCCACTGTTCAGCTCTTGCTGGTTGATCTGTAGTCTTCCCTGGGACCCGCCCCTGTATCTGCATCTGATCTCACACCTGACTCGGCTTCCTGACCACGCTGCTCTCTCCTCTCCCTTGTCTGCCGATTCGGTCTGATCTGATCCGCTGTGTATGACCTGGCTTGTCTGACCTTGTTCCTGCCCGCTGTGTGCACCTGCATCCTGCGCACCTGCATCCTGCCGACCTGCATCCTGTGCACCTGCATCCTGCTGACCTGCATCCTGCGCACCTGCATCCTGCTGACCTGCATCCTGCGCACCTGCATCCTGCTGACCTGCATCCTGCTCACCTGCATCCGGCTGACCTGCATCCTGCTGACCTGCATCCTGTGCACCTGCATCCTGCGCACCTGCATCCTGCGCACCTGCATCCTGCTGACCTGCATCCTGCGCACCTGCATCCTGCTGACCAGCATCCTGCGCACCTGCATCCTGCGGACCTGCATCCAGCCGACCTGCGTTCCTCAGCACTCCCCAGTGGTCATCATCTCCAGCTCCAGAGAACTCTGCAGGCACTCCTACCTCACTGTGCTCCTACGGTCACTGTCCCCAACTCCAGTGTCCCAGGAACCAGGGCTGTACGAGAGGTCTCCCTCTGCACGTCAGGCTCACCCACAAGGTACGTGTCAGTATCAACCAGCCATGCCTGAGCCTGCAAGAGGGACCTCCGTTACTGAGGAGGTCTGCCAACTCCTCTCAGCCCTCACTCACGAGGTGAAGTGTCTCCAGGACAGTTATGAACGCCTAACAGGACATATGCAGGACCAGGCAAACTTCCCTCTCAGTGGAAGGTCATCAGAAGCTACCTCCGAACTCCCAGCAATGATGTTGCCTCCCGAGCCAAGGGTCCCAATTCCAGAGAAATTCTCTGGGGATCGAAACAAGTTCCGGACTTTCCGCAATGCATGCGAGTTATACTTCTCCCTACTACCCTTAACCTTTTCGCAGGAGACCACCAAAGTGGGGTTTGTTGTTTCACTTCTGTTAGGACAACCACAAGCTTGGGCCCACCATTTGCTGGAAGAACGCCATGCTTCTCTGGACTCCTTGTCATCCTTCTTCAACGCTATGTCGCTCCTTTACGATGACCCCCAACGGACTACTACTGCCGAAGCTGCCCTTAGCACGCTCAAACAAGGCCGCAGGGCGGTGGAGGACTACATAACTGACTTTAGGCGCTGGAGCGCAATCACCTTATGGAATCATGCAGCCTTACGGCACCAGTTCCGCTTAGGTCTATCAGAAGGGTTAAAGGATGAGTTGGCTCCGGTCGGTATACCAGATTCTCTGGAATCCTTGATCGCCCTAACTACACAGATAGACCGCCGTCTTCGGGAACGCAGGATGGAGAGGGTGAGCCAACAGCCCCGATCGAACTGGATGTTATCTCAAGTGGCCACCACCTCTCGTCTTGCCTCCTCCAGACCAACTCCAGTTAATCCTGCACCAGACTCTCCTAAATATGGGCAGGCCGGATCGACAAGACCCTCATTGTCTGCAGAGGAACGCCTGCGTCTGCAACTGCTCAACCTCTGCCTGTACTGCGGGGGTACCGGCCACTATGTGCATTCATGCCCTGCCAAGCACCGTAGATACTTATCCGTCTCTTCTCCTGGTCATCCGGTACCCTCCACCAATTCTACTCACCTGGCTCTTCCTTTTACCTTTCTGTTTCCTGAAAGAACTGTGTCAGTTACCGCAATAATAGACTCTGGGGCATGCAGTTGTTTTATTGATTTGAACTTTGCAAACCAACAGCGCATCCCGCTTCAGCACAGAGCTCAAGGACTTTCCATCTTCCTGGCGGATGGATCCCGTATAAAATCTGGCCAAGTTGCCCAGGAAACTCCTTCATTGACTGTAGTTACTGCTTCAAACCACAAGGAACTGCTGAAACTTGATGCCATTGCATCCCCTCTGTTTCCAGTCATCTTGGGCTTACCGTGGCTTCAGGCCCACAACCCGCAAATTAACTGGGGCTCCGGAGAGATCAAGTTTCAGTCCCTCTACTGTCAAAACCACTGCCTTCCTTCACCTCCCAGGGTACCTGGCCCCTTACTATGCTTGGAAGCTGACTTGGAATTACGCACAGTAGTCCCTGAACCATACCACGAGTTCTTAGACGTCTTTAGCAAGCGAGGGGCAGAGACCCTTCCTCCCCATCGCTCCTATGATTGCCCGATCGAGCTATTACCCGGAGCAGAGATCCCCTTTGGTCGGATTTTTCCCCTATCTGAGCGGGAGTTGGAGGTGTTAAAAGAGTATGTCGACGAAAATTTGGAGAGGGGGTTCATCCGGCCGTCCACCTCTCCAGCTGGGGCAGGAATCTTTTTTGTAGAGAAAAAGGACCACTCACTTCGTCCCTGTGTAGACTACCGGGAACTGAACAAGATCACGGTTAAAAACCGGTATCCTCTACCCTTGGTGCCTGAGCTTTTCCAGAGACTAAGAACTACTGCTGTGTTCACCAAGCTAGATCTTCGAGGGGCCTACAATTTGGTCCGTATTCGCTCTGGGGACGAGTAGAAAACGGCCTTCCGTACCAGGTTTGGCCACTTCGAATACCTAGTGATGCCCTTTGGCCTGTGTAATGCCCATGCTACCTTCCAGCACCTGATAAATGATATCCTCAGAGATTACCTCGATATCTTCGTAATAGCCTATTTAGACGACATCCTGATCTTTTCTACATCCCTGGATCAACACCGGAAACACGTCAAGATGGTACTCTGCCGTCTCCGTCAGCATGGGCTATATGCCAAACCAGAAAAATGTGAGTTTGAGCGGCAGAGTATCCAGTTTTTGGGCTTAGTGATATCCACGGAAGGGTTCAAGATGGACCCACAAAAGGTCACAGCAGTTCTGGACTGGCCTGCACCTTCTGACAAGAAGGGGGTGCAACGTTTTGTTGGCTCTGCCAATTTTTACAGAAGGTTTATTAAAGGATTTTCTGCAATCATTTCCCCGATTACCCAGCTAACCAAGCAGAACGTCCGATTCCACTGGAATTCCGAGGCACAAGCCGCCTTCTCTACCTTAAAGGGACTGTTTACCTCTGCCCCCATCCTAAGCCACCCAGATCCTTCTCTAACCCTATCTGCTTGAGGTCGACGCCTCAGAAACAGCTGTGGGGGCAGTTATCTCTCAGCGCCAAGGACTTAAGGATCTTATGCACCCCATAGCCTTCTTCTCCCGCAAACTCTCATCTGCCGAGAGGAATTACGACGTGGGTGACCGTGAACTTTTGGCCATTAAGGCCGCGCTCGAAGAATGGCGATACCTGCTGGAGGGAGCGGCTCATCCCATACTCATATATACAGATCACAAAAATCTGGAATATTTATGAACGGCCAAACGTCTAAGACCACGCCAGGCTCGGTGGGCGCTATTCTTTTCCAGATTTGCCTTTTATATAACTTACAGGCCAGGATCAAAGAACATCAAGCCCGACGCTCTTTCGCGTATGTATGATGACCCCAAAGAAACCTCAGTTCCGGACACTATTCTATCGGAGGGCAATTTCTTACTTCTTCAGACGGACCTGATGTCCGGTTTAAAACAAGCCTCTGTGGGGGTGCCCTGTCCACCCAGAGTAACTCTGATACCCAAGGACGGTCTGCTTTGGAAAGACAGTAAAATTTTCGTGCCTGAGAGGTGTCAAACCAAAGTTCTGAGCCTGTGTCACAACCACCCTCTGGCCGGACATTTTGGGGTCCACAAGACTCTCAAATTAACCCAGCTTCTGGTGGCCGAAGCTCGAGAAGGACTGTAAGGAATACGTCAAGTCTTGTGTTACCTGTACCCAAAATAAGTCTGCTAGAACCAAGTCCTGGGGTCTTCTCAAACCACTACCAATTCCCGACAGGCCTTGGAGCGAGATTGCCATGGATTTTATAGTGGAGCTACCCCCTTCTGAAGGACATACAGCCATTTTTGTAGTGGTTGACCGCCTGTCCAAGATGGCCCACTTTATACCCCTGAAGAACACACCTTCTGCTGTAGAGACCGCCCGGGTGTTTATCCGGGAGATTGTGAGGCTGCATGGGGTACCAACAAACATCGTATCGGACAGGGGGGCCCAGTTTACCTCTCGTTTCTGGAGGTCACTATGCCAGAGCCTGAAAATCGAACTCTCCATGTCTTCTGCCTTCCACCCTCAGACCAATGGACAAACTGAGAGAACGAATCAGACTCTGGAACAGTACATCCGTTGTTTTACCTCGTTTGTCCAGGACGATTGGGTAGCACTTTTGCCCCTAGCAGAATTTGACTTTAATAACGCCTGCCACTCAGTTACAGGACAGTCACCATTCTTTGCGAACTACGGCTTCCACCCTGTCTTCCTGCCTAACATTATCCCAGAATCTCCAGTCCCAGCAGTACAAACCACTGTCGAGTTTCTAGGTCGCAATAATAAGTTGTTGCAAGAAACCATGGCCAAAGCACAGGCAACTAACAAGAGACTGTATGATAGGAAGAGAAGAGGGGAATTATGTCTCCAACCAGGAGACCAGGTGTGGTTATCTACCACCAATCTCAAGATGGCTTGTCCTTCAAAAAAACTGGCACCCAAATTTATTGGCCCCTTCCCGATCAAGAGGAAATTGAATGAGGTTTCCTATGAACTTTCCTTGCCTGAATCGCTCAAAGTCCACCCAGTGTTCCACGCATCCCTGCTTAAACCCACGGTACCTGACCCCTTCCCCGACAGAGGATCGGGTCCACCTGAACCTATAATTGTTGACAGGGACGAGGAATATGAGGTGGAGGCTGTTGTAGACTGCAGACGGAGAGGTAACCAAATTCAATATTTAATCAAATGGAGGGGGTATGGGCCAGAAGAGAATTCATGGGAACCCAAGCAAAATGTGCATGCCCAAGAACTGATCCAAGCATTCTTCCGGAGGCACCCCCAGAAAAGAGCTCTTTTGGGCACCCGGAGGTTGCCCTTAAGGGGGGGGCAATGTCATGGATATACAGATTCCAGAACTGCAGCAAGGCTGAGGCGCATCCCGGCCAGCAGGCGCCCAGCGGCTTTGGCGCCAGTGGGCCTTTAAAAAGGGCTCCCACTGTTCAGCTCTTGCTGGTTGATCTGTAGTCCTCCCTGGGACCCGCCCCTGTATCTGCATCTGATCTTACACCTGACTCGGCTTCCTGACCACACTGCTCTCTCCTCTCCTGATCTCTGGCTGCCATTTGACCTTGCTTGTTTACCTGCATACCTGATCTTCCGTTGCCGAGTAAGCCTGGACTCTGACCATCCCTTGTCTGCCGATTCTGTCTGATCTGATCCGCTGTGTATGACCTGGCTTGTCTGCCGATTCTAACTGATCTGATCCGCTGTGTATGACCTGGCTTGTCTGACCTTGTTCCTAACCCGCTGTGTGCACCTGCATCCTGCGCACCTGCATCCTGCCGACCTGCATCCTGTGCACCTGCATCCTGCTGACCTGCATCCTGCGCACCTGCATCCTGCTGACCTGCATCCTGCGCACCTGCATCCTGCTGACCTGCATCCTGCTGACCTGCATCCGGCTGACCTGCATCCTGCTGACCTGCATCCTGTGCACCTGCATCCTGCTGACCTGCATCCTGCGCACCTGCATCCTGCTGACCTGCATCCTGCGCACCTGCATCCTGCGGACCAGCATCCTGCGCACCTGCATCCTGCTGACCTGCATCCTACGCACCTGCATCCAGCCGACCTGCGTTCCTCAGCACTCCCCAGTGGTCATCATCTCCAGCTCCAGAGAACTCTGCAGGCACTCCTACCTCACTGTGCTCCTACGGTCACTGTCCCCAACTCCAGTGTCCCAGGAACCAGGGCTGTACGAGAGGGCTCCCTCTGCACGTCAGGCTCACCCACAAGGTACGTGTCAAAATGGTTATATATATGTAGATCAATGTATATCTATTAAAATTTTGTCCATTTAAAAAGGACACAGGTTATATATATTAATCAAAATCACATACAATTATTATCTATATGGATACATGTATAATTTGGGTATCCAATCAATATTTGTTTATCTAAACATAGGTTCAATCCTTATACAGTTATAATCACGATTATATGTTTTTCATAATACAAATTTGTTGCTAAAACACTTCTACTTATAATCACACTTTCATATATATTTTCTTGATTACACAGTTCTTCAACACATCAGATACTAAAATTATAATGTCTCTTTTGTGACCTACAAATACCACATGTAATTCAAATGACTTGTATTCACCGCATAAGTACTTTGAAAATATGTCTGATTTGCATCTACCTTTAAAATCATGTTTTAAGATGGACTTTGAGCGGTCCAATAAATGTTTAGACAGCTTAGATGTGTCCACAAGTCCCTAAAAACTTCACACAATAGGTTTTGTTGGACAAGGTGTCAGCTATTGAATTTTGTCTTCATGGTTGTAAATTGTCCAAACAGTCTTTACTTGAGCACAATGGGTTCTTCTAGTTACGGAATATTTCCAGGTGATAATACCTAGTAAGTTTGGTCTTCTCAAACTAACCAAGAAAATAAGAACACACGTTTTTGTTTGGTGACAACAGGTACCGTTGTTCCAGGTTCTTTTCTGGCTCGACACCTGCTTGTAAAAACTTTGAATAGTTGATATATTTGAGATTTGTAAAAGAAAAACAAGCTCATCTGCTTTTTGAGGCCTATTTGAAATTGTACATTTCTGCCAGTGAATATTGAATGTATTTCTTCATAAATTCACAACAACCCCGGAGGTCCTGGATCCTATGGAGCTCCATACTTTGGCCATTTGTGGCACCATGCTTGTATGACTCCATGTCGCTGACATTGGAGTCGACCAGTTCTGGTAAGGGCACGTCTCTTCATTGTTGATGATGCAATATCTTTGATGTCCTCCAAATCAGACAGCGTTTTACACTTTGATTTTTCATTATCCCATGTTGGAAGACCATTTTGTGTTGGGCTATACTCTATACACTTTTTTGCACTGGTTTGATTCACATATCTTCCAGTGCTCATTGGTGTTGGGTTATTCACCCATATAGTTTTTTACATATATTGGACACTTTGTATATTTGATTTGTTTCATCATTCCTCATATTAGTTTATTTATGTTTATGGGTTAGCACTAAAATCTTGTATATAGTCCCTTATCATCCCCTCCAAGAGTTTACATACTATTGATGTTAGGCTAACTGGTCTGTAATTCCCAGGGATGTATTTTGGGCCCTTTTTAAATATTGGTGCTACATTGGCTTTTCTCCAATCAGCTAGTACCATTCCAGTCAGTAGACTGTCAGTAAAAATTAGGAACAATGGTCTGGCAATCACTTGACTGAGTTCCCTAAGTACCCTCGGGTGCAACCCATCTGGTGATTTATTAATGTTAAGTTTCCCAAGTCTAATTTTAATTTTGTCCTCTGTTAACCATGGAGGTGCTTCCTGTGATGTGTCATGAGGATAAACACTGCAATTTTGGTTACTGAAGCCCCCCGATTCCCTCGTGAAGACTGAGGAGAAGAATACATTTAATACCTTCGCCATCTCCTCATCCTTTGTAACCAGATGTCTTTCCTTATTCTTTATGGGGCCAATATGGTCTGTCCTCCCTTTTTTACTGTTTACATAGAATTTCTTGTGATTTTTTTTTGCTCATCTATGCTATGTGCCTTTTATGTTCTATCTTTGCTGTCCTTATTGCACCTTTACATTTCTTGTTGCATTCTTTATAAAGTCTGAATGCTGATGATGATGCCTCAACTTTGTATTTTTTGAAGGCCTTCTCCTTTGCTTTTATATGCATTTTTACACTGGAGTTAAGCCATCCAGGACTTTTGTTCACTCTTTTAAATGTATTACCCAATAGGATGCATTGGCTAATGCACTTATTTAATATGCTCTTAAAGCAAACCCATCTCTCCTCCGTGTTCTTTGTTCCTAAGATTTTATCCCAATTTATGCCTTCTAGCAAGGTTCGTAGTTTAGGGAAGTTGGCCCTTTTGAAATTCAGTGTCTTTATATTCCCCTTATGTTTCCTATTTGTGTGATTTATACTGAAGCCAATTGACCTGTGATCACTGTTACCTAAATTGCCCTGTATTTCCACATCCGTTATCAGGTCTGTATTGTTGTAATTAGTAGATCCAGTAATGCTTTATTTCTAGTTGGTGCGTCTACCATCTGACCCATAAAATTGTCCTGCAAGACATTTAGGAACTGGCGAGCCTTAGATGAATGCGCGGTTTCCTCCGCCCAGTCCATGTCTGGATAGTTACCCTTGAATGTTTGCCAGCCAATCATGAGAGCTGTTGAACCAGGTCTCTGAAATTCCCACAAAATCCAAATCCTCCTCTAATAACAGTATCTCTAGTTCACCCATCTTGTCCGACAGGCTCCTGGAATTGGTGAACATGCCACGTAGTTTAGACCAGTCGCATATTATCCTCTTATTGGGTGTTCCAAGTTTGCTACTAGGACTTGCTACTATACTTACCTTGGGTTAATGTGCTTTGGTCAACCTACCACTAATGCCCCCAATACTACCTTCTGGAATATGTTCCGTGCTGACTATCTCTACCTCTGTACTCCCCCATCGCCTAGTTTAAAAACCCCTCTAACTTTTTGGCCATCTTCATTCCCAGCTGATCTACACCCTCCTCATTTAGGTGCAGTTCGTCCCTTCTATAGTACTGGTTATTGACTGTTAAACCGCTGTATGGTCTTGGCCACTGTGCTGCAGCTTATTTTTAGCGTTTTGGCAATTTTTTTATAGCCTAGGCCATCTTTATGTAGAGAAACAATTCTTTTTTTTCAGATCCTTAGAGAGTTCTTTGCCATGAGGTGCCATGTTGAACTTCTTGTGACCAGTATGAGAGAGATAACACCAAATTTAACACACCTGCTCCCAATTCACGCCTGAGACCTTGTAACGCTAACGAGTCACATGTCATCGGGGAGGGAAAATGGCTAATTGGGCCCAATTTGGACATTTTCACTTAGGTGTGTACTCCTTTTTGTTGCCAGCGGTTTAGACATTAATGTGTGTTGAGTTATTTTGAGGGGACAGCAAATTTACACTGTTATACAAGCTGTACACTCACTACTTTACATTGTAGCAAAGTGTCATTTCTTCAGCATTGTCACATGAAAAGATAAAATATTTACAAAAATGTGATGGTGCATTTAATTTTGTGAGATACTGTATATAGTTCAGTAGTACACTGAATGCAGAGTGTGTGTGTGTGTGTATATATATATATATATATATATATATATATATATATATATATATATACACTAAACTGCCTGCATGTCACTAACTAACCTGCCTCTAGCTAGTTCTCTCAATGATTATGATAACACTATCTACGGCCGCCGTGTAAGCAGCCTTATATAGTGTGGGCATGGACTTAGCCCCCTGAGCCATGATTGACTAAAGACACCCTGCATTTGGCCAATCATGGCTCTCACAGCAGAGAATGCTGTGATTGGCCAAAGCATGCAGGTCAGGTGCATGCTTTGGCTAATCATCAGACGTCGATGCACTCTGATCTTGCAGTGCATTATTAGGCGTTACGTTGCGTTGGACTCAAACATCAAGCATGGTAGTGGTCAGTGTATATGCCCCCTTTCAATTTGTGGCCAGTATAAATGCTCTGTTACTTTAGTTATTGGTGTAGATGCCCCATTACACTGGTGGTCAGCATAGAAAGAAATGCTGCTTTTTATTGGTAGCCAGTGTGTCAGAAGACGTGCCACCTTACAATAATGGTCCGTTTGTCAGAAGAAGTGCCCCCTTACAATTATAGATGGTTGGGGAACCACATGAAAGTGGTTCTAAAGCCTCACATGATTTTACATTAATGATATCTATTATCTACATTAAACATAAATGCATGATTCTTTTTAAAAAATAATCTGCCTAACATTATATTTTACTGACTGTTATGGGTTGCATCCTTAGCGATCCTTGCTCTTGATTCCCTAAACTTCTAGGTGCTATGTGATGCTGCTTTAGGGAAGACATGTCCCAGCAGACTTTAACAAGCAAGCTCTACCCATTCCATTCTCAGCAAGCTGATGTCAGGTCAATGACAGTCACTATCAGCAGAATAAATTGACCTTTCTGTTCTTTCTAATCCCTTGCTAATGAAATTTCTGGGGAGGTGGAACTGAAGTGGAGCTCCAGTCTCCTTCAATGCTGGGATGCCTGTGGGTGCGCGCACAGGCAGTGTTAGGATGCAAATATGCAGTCCTAAGACTGTGAACGTCCACGCACAGGTGTCACATCTGATCAGAGCTGGGCAGGGGGCACTTATCAGAGACGACAGGCAGAAGTTCATAAGAAACACACAGAAAACAAGTATAAAGGCAGAAATAAAAAAAATAAAAAAAGAATTTTGGTTACAAAATTGTAAAGGAACATATATTAAAAATAAAATAGGATGGTTTAATATCACTTTAATGGTCAGTGTGTCAGAAGAAATGCCCTCTTATTTCAATGGTTACATAGTTACATAGTAGTTACATAGTTAGTCAGGTTGAAAAAAGACACAAAGTCTAATAATATCATACAAACCCATATACCCAATCCTATACCCACAGTTGATCCAGAGAAAGGCAAAAAATCCCAGCAAAGCATGATCCAATTTGCTACAGCAGGGGAAAAAATTCCTTCTTGACCCCCCGAGAGGCAAGAAAATTTTCCCCGGATCAACTTTACCTATAAATATCAGTACCAAGTTATATTATGTACATATGGTCAGTGTGTCAAAGAAGTGCCCACTTACATTGGCAGTCTGTGTGTCAGAAGAAGTGCCCCTTACATTTGTATTTCGTTGAAGAGGTGCTCCCTTACATTGGTAGTCAGTTGGAGAAGAAGTATTCACTTACGTTCACATACATGTTCACTTACGTTCGTAGTAATTGTGTCTGACAAAGTGCCTCTGGTGTTCAGCTCAGTGTAGATCATCACTTGCCTGTGCTGATGCAGATGAGATGGAATGAAATGTTGGTATCACAAAGATTATTGGTATGTGCTAGCCCCCCCCCCCCCCTACCAGGCTCCATAGCAGCCAAGCTGTAGTTCTGACCCTGTACATACAAGATGCAGGTTCTTCAGCTTATCATTATCTAATTTTATACAAATTTTCAGAGTCTATTATGAAGAATTTACTGCACCTATTGATCTGGGAAAGAAGATGCAGGAATGGGTCCCTGGAGGAGCCATCAGATGCAAGTTTTGTCAGGTAGTGCTATATTTGTATGCATTCATCTAAGCTGTAATCTGTCTCACAATGAGAAAAGTCTAGTTCTGCATTTCATATTTATCTTATACCTGCCATGTACAGTATGTGACCCATAAATTCCCCGGGTTATTTGCTAGCTCAATTGTTTGTTTTGTATGCTATATTTTGATCTTAGATAATTGCCAGAAAAAAGCATGAATAGATGGTGATAATTAAACACATATTGTGATAAATATTTTATTGTATGGGGGGACAGTACTAAAAACTATATACAACATATAACAATCTCCATATAGGCATAAAACACTAAACCACATCTGTGGTGCTCACCAACCATCTGGCAAGTTTGGGTGTGTCAGGTAAGGTTGTCCGAATAAGTTCAGTCATCCAGTGCAGCTGAATGTGTTTCCTAAAAGATTAGAACTACCACTGTTTTATTCTCCAGGGCCTCTGCTTTTAGAAAATATATAATGTTTGGGGATTTTAACTAATCTTCAGCTCTTGTAGTAAAAGGGTAAATCACTGACTAAGCCCAGTATGTCTTTTTGCACTTGCCTTTTGGTCTTTTTTATTTTTATTCTTTATTCTAGTTTTCAAATTACACATGGGCAGAATGACACAGAGAGAAAAAGAACAAACGCAGTCTGGGCAGTAGGGAAGTTGGTATTCAGTTTACTAGAATAAACTCTTCAAAAGAGTCCAAGTGCAAAACAGTAAGAGCATCTGTTATTGAAGATGATTTAATATCCATACGATGGAACTACAAGTTGTAGTAATCAAGAAGTAGGCCTAGGAATAGCATTGTTTGGATGTTTTTTTCATGCAGCCAGCGGCTTGAATGAAAAAAATCTCACAGATCCCTGCATCCACCCAAGCAATGTTTATGCAGGGATCTCCCCTGCTGCGCTATTGTATTCTGACATCAGGGACTCCCCCCTGTCAGAATACACTAATCAGCACTGCAGCCATTGTCTCCATTGGCTGATTGAATGCTGGATTTACAGAAGGACCGTTTGGCAGAAGCTGGTCTAAAGATTGGCTTCTGTTGAACAGACAGGGCTACGCGCAGATCGAAATGAGTCTGGTTCTTGCTGAACTGTGAACAAACAGCACTTATACAGGGCTGTGTAACTCCGCGCCACGTGATACATTAAAAGAATAAAAAGTATATATATATATATAAACAGAATGTGAAACAAATATTAAAATATTGAGCTGCTCCCTTAAAAATCGTGAGATTATGTGATTTAGAAAATTATGTGACAGGGCGCTAATTACATAAGTGAATATACACCTATCATGGCTACACCATTAGTACAGTGAAAATACAAAATTAAAATAACACTATATTACGCACTAATAATTAGTTGCTAAATTAATAGTGGAAAATTACATAAGTGACATGGTGCATCAATAAGAATTAGACCTGTGTATAGCCCTAATACAGAGGGAAACAAGCACTAGGATAATCACATCAAATACATGCAGATTAGTTCAATAATCCTTTGCATATGTCCGTAATGTCCCTCTATATAGATTCACAACAGTCCTATGTTAGCAAATAAAAAGTCCTTTTAAATGAATAAAAAACTCTGTGCAGATGGGATAAAGTGCAAAAAATCTTCTGTGCTGTATGGTACGATTGATAGTATAAACCGCAGAGCACCACTTCTAGCTGTGGATTTGTGAGAAACCCTTCACCACAACCATATTTTCTTGCAATCACCCAAAGTGAGAAATCAGCTGGCTGCTTACCAGATTCTATTGACTCCTTTAGCTAAAAAGAGAGTCAATAGGGCTTTGACAGGTTTGTGCCTGTACACATGCGATCTAGCTGGAGATGATACTGGGAACTCTTCCTCTCAGACAACTCAGGCAGGATATGTATGAAAGAGGCAAAAGACAGCTACATAGCGTAATTCTGCTAGTTTAACAAAAATTTCATAATAAAAACATAGCCAAATGGCTACTCACAGGTTACAGTGCCCACCTGGCACTGGGACTGCTCGCATTAAAGATAATGGATGGTCAGACGTGGAGATCTATCCCGCCCTGTGTTTGAAAAGGCACCGCCGACGTACGTTTATTTATTTTTTATTAATCAAATTTTATTGGTTTTTCTTTCACATTTCCATTAAAAGCCATCTTAAATCATTTATACACATATTTAACATGAAAACATCCTCATCTCCTTGACCCCCTCCCCCCCCAAAAAAATATATTATTTTACCTGCACATATACATATGCTTCTTCACGCATACCCACATATACTCCTCCCTCCCGTCCCTCCCCTCCCCCCCCCCATCGGACGGGTCTTGAGTGCAAAAAAAAAATTAAATTAAAAAGAAAAAAACGAATTCATTTCCTTTTGTTAAGTTATGAGGCTTTTTAGGGCCATATTACTACCTTTTACTTTAACCCCCTTTCTCCTTTATAATTTGTGATAAACAAAAAAATAAATAAAAACATTTTTTTTTTTTAAATATCCCTAAGATCTCCATGTGGTGTGTGTTTATAATTTAATCCGTGGTATACTTCCCGTCTCAATGGGAGGGGAGGGGAAAGGAGGGAGAGAGGGAACAAGAAACAAAACAAAACAAAAGACAAGAAGATATTAATAATAGAAATCTAAAAAAAAAAAAAAAAAAAGGAAAAGAGTCTTCTCTCCCCCACCCCTCCCCCCTCCCTCTGCTGCATCTAGAGTACGGTTGTTATTATTCTGTTTATTATTCAATCTCTGCTTTGCACAGTTCCCATTCTGTCCATATTTGCACAAACCTCTCTTTTCTGCCTTCAATCCTATGTATCCATCTCTCGGCCTCCGTTATTCAATCAACTTCCTTCTTCCAATCAAAAATAGTTGGGCATTTAGACTGTTTCCATAACCTCGGTATCAGTAATTTAGCTGCATTTAATAAATATGGCAAAATGCTGTTCGTATATTTCCTACGTGTCTTCATTGACCCATGGAATAGAAAGTTTATAGGTGTTAATTCTATCTGATCTTGTGATAGTCTCTCTATCCATGGGGCAATTTCTTGCCAGAACCTTCTTATCTTGGGGCATGTCCACCACATATGAAGTAGGGTGCCTCTCTGGTCACATCCTCTCCAACATCTGATATCTGCTGTTGGGTACATCTGTATCATTTTCACTGGGGTTTGATACTACCTGGTCAAAAGTTTATAAGATGTTTCCTGAATATGTGAGCTTTTGGAGGTATAATATGTCGATTCAATAAGTTCTTTAACCACTTGACCACTGGGCACTTAAACACCCTTAATAACCAGACCAATTTTCAGCTTTCGGTGCTCTCACACTTTGAATGACAATTACTCATTCATACAACACTGTACCCATATGAAATTTTTGTCCTTTTTTTCACACAAATAGAGCTTTCTTTTGGTGGTATTTAATCACCTCTGGGTTTTTTTTATTTTTTTGCGCTATAAAAGAAAAATGACTGAAAATTCAGTAAAAAAATGAATTTTTCTTCGTTTTTGTTATAAAATTTAGCAAATTTGTAATTTTTCTTGATAAATTTTGGCCAAAATTTATACTGCTACATATCTTTGGTAAAAATAAGTACAAATTGGGGTATATTATTTGGTCTTTGTGAAAGTTATAGAGTCCACAAGCTATGGTGCCAATATCTGAAAATTGATCACACCTGAAGTACTGACGGCCTATATCATTTCTTGAGACCCTAACATGCCATAAAAGTACAAATACCCCCCAAATGACCCCTTTTTGGAAAGAAGACATTCCAAGGTATTTGGAAAGAGGCATGGTGAGTTTTTTGAAGTTGTCATTTTTTCCCACAATTCTTTGCAATATCAAGATTTTTTTTTTTATTTTTTTTTATTTTTTCACAAAATTGTCATATTAGCAGGTTATTTCTCACACACAGCATATGCATACCACAAATTACACCCCAAAACACATTCTGCTATTACTCCTGAGTATGGCGATACCACATGTGTGAGACTTTTACACAGCGTGGCCACATACAGAGGCCCAACATGCAGGGAGCACCATCAGGTGTTCTGGAGCACCCAGGACAATTCTGACATTTCTCTCCTACATGTAAAAATCATCATTTATTTGCTAGAAAATTACATAGAACCCCAAAATATTATATATGTTTTTTTAGCAAAGACCCTAGAGAATACAATGGCGGTCGTTGCAACTTTTTATCTAGCACGGTACTTGCGCAGCAATTTTTCGAACGTGTTTTATTTGGAAAAAAAATGTTTTGTGCTTTACAAAAAACAAAACTGTAAATTTAGCCCAATGTTTTTGCATAATGTGAAAGATGAAGTTACGCCGAGTAAATAGATACCCAACATGTCACGCTTCAAAATTGCACACACTCGTGAAATGGCGCCAAACTTCGCTACTTAAAAATCCCCATAGGCTTTAATTTTGTTTACTGGTTACATGTTTTGAGTTACAGAGGAGGTCTAGGACCAAAATTATTGTTCTCGCTCTAACGTTCGCAGCGATACCTCACATGTGTGGTTTGAACACCGTTTTCATATGTGGGCGGGACTTACGTATGCGTTCGCTTCTGCGTGCGAGCACACGGGGACAGGGACGCTTTAAAAAAATATATATATATTTTATTGTTCATTTTACTTTATTTATTTTAGTTTGACCCTTTTTTTCCCCCCAAAAATTGTTTTGATCACTTTTATTCCTATTACAAGGAATGTAAACATCCCTTGTAATAGGAATATGGCATTACAGGTCCTCTTTACAGTGAGATATGGGGTCAATAAGACCCACATCTCACCTCTAGGCTGGAAAGCCTGAAATAAAAAAAAAAAACGATCCTGGCTTTGATCGTAGCGAGTATCGCAGGGTATTGTTGGGTATCGCAGGGTATTGTTGGGTATTGCAGGGTATTGCAGAGTATCGCAGGGTATTGCAGAGTATCGCCGGGTATTGCAGAGTATCGCCGGGTATGGTAGGGTATCGCCGGGTATCGCAGAGCAGAGTATCGCAGGGTATCGCAGGGTATCGCAGGGTATGGCAGAGCATCGTAGAGTATCGCAGGGTATTGCAGGGTATCGGCAGGGTATGGCAGAGTATCGCAGGGTATGGCAGAGTATCGCAGGGTATGGCAGAGTATCGCAGGGTATGGCAGAGTATCGCAGGGTATCGCAGGGTATGGCAGAGCAGAGTATCGCAGGGTATGGCAGAGTATCGCAGGGTATGGCAGAGCATCGCAGGGTATGGCAGGGCATCGCAGGGTATGGCAGAGCATCGCAGGGTATGGCAGAGTATCGCAGGGTATGGCAGAGTATTGCAGGGTATGGCAGAGTATTGGCGGGGTATGGCAGAGTATTGCGGGGTATGGCAGAGTATTGCGGGGTATGGCAGAGTATCGCGGGGGGTATGGCAGAGTATGGCAGAGTATTGCGGGGTATGGCAGAGTATTGCGGGGTATGGCAGAGTATTGCGGGGTATGGCAGAGTATTGCGGGGTATGGCAGAGTATGGCGGGATATGGCAGAGTATTGGGGGGTATGGCACAGTATAGGGGGGTATGGCACAGTATAGGGGGGTATGGCACAGTATTGGGGGGGATGGCAGAGAATCCATCCATCCATGCTCAGCCATCCCTCCATACCCTGCAATACCCAGCAATACACTGCAGGCTATTGCTGGGTATTGCAGGGTATGGAGGGATGGCTGAGCATGGATGGATGGATGGATCGGTGGTGGCAGAGCAGGCTGTGGGCACTACAGATCCCGCCCACAGCACTGCTGCCACCGATCCCTCCCCCTCTCCTCTCATTCTGTACCGATCGGTACAGAGAGAGGAGGAGAGAGGAACCGGCGTCATCAAATGACGCCGGTTTGCTTACATGTGATCACTCCGTCATTTGACGGAGCGATCACGTGGTAAACGGCCGCGATGAGCGGCCGTTTACCGTGATCCATGATCCGCCGGGTCCTCTGGACCCGGCGATCATGGATGCTCTCGAGTGCGCGCACCAGGGGGCGCGCAAGAGCAGAATTCTGTGAGGCCGTTAATTAACGGCCTCCCAGAGTTAAGCAACCGCCCTGTAGCCGCAACCGCCCTGTAGCCGTTTTTTCGGCTATGGGCCGGTTGTTAACTGGTTAATGTCTGGGTTTCGTCATCTTTGCGTATTTCTTTTCAAATATAGTAAGTGAATTCAAAGGTCGCATTATGCTCTTCAGCTTATTGAAAAAAAAATTCAATTGGAGGTACCTCCATTCCATCAGTGGGATTGTTCCCATCTTTTGTATTAATTCTGTTAGTGTTAGTAATGTACCCTTCAGTGCAAATTTGCCGCATGTAGTATCCCCATCTTCCCCCCACTTCCCCATTGATCCCAATTCCTCCCCTGGTAAAAACCACGGGAAGCCTTCCACTGGGGTTAGCGGGGATATCTGTGGAGCATAATCTCCATCTTCATTGAGTTGGTCCCATATTTTTAAAGTATTCTTAGTTAGCAATGATGTCCATTTTGACAAACCCCTGTTTGCTTTAGGATCCAGGGTACTCCCTTTAAACTCCTTCCTGACATATTCTGTTCCAAAGGTACCCAGATTTTTTTTGTTTGGTCGTGACTCCAATTTAGAATACGTACTAGGGCCATTGCTTTATAATATAGTTTTAGATCTGGTAACCCCATACCTCCTTCTGGCTTCCCTTTACACAATATATCATATGCCAGTCTGGGACGTTTGTTATTCCAAACAAATGATGTGAAAGCCCTTCGTATATTTTTAAAGAAGTTCTGAGGGAGTGGAATTGGTACTGTATATAAAGTATAGATAATATTAGGCAAGATGTTCATTTTTATTGCACTTACCCTTCCAAACCAAGTTAATGGTTGCCCCTTCCACTTCCTCAGATCCTCTATTACCCCTTCCATTAAAACTTTGTAATTCAAGTCATATAGAAGTTTAAGGTCCGCTGTTATGTGTGTTCCTAAATAAACCAGAGATTTTTTTTTCCATATAAAGGAATATGATCTTTTCAATAACCTACTTGTTTCTAAGGATACATGATAGGGAAGGATTACAGACTTTTCGAAGTTTATCCTAAAATTAGATAGGGCTCCAAACTTGGATACTTCTTTCATCAGGGCGGATAGTGAGGACTGTGGTGCTGACAGGTAAAATAGCAAGTCATCGGCGTATGCCGAGACCTTATGTTCTTCTGATCCTATATGTGTCCCCTGAATTTCATTATTTTTTCTTATCTTACATAAAAAGGGTTCTAATATCATCGCAAATAATAAAGGCGACAGGGGGCACCCTTGTCTCGTGCCATTATTTATTTGGAGATGTTTTGACAATGTACCGTTCACCTTTACTCTTGCCCTAGGGGTTGAATATAATGCCGCTATCCAGCCCATTATACGCTCCCCCACTTTCATCTCCCTCAAAACCTTGGTCATAAAGTGCCAATTTACCCTATCGAATGCCTTTTTGGCGTCCATTGATACTATCATTCTAGGGGCTATCTCTGGGCCATTTTTCATCCATTGTAAGATATGTAGGGCCCTTATGGTGTTGTCTCTAGCCTCGCGGCCCTTCATAAAGCCTGTTTGGTCAGGATGAACTATTTTAACTATGTGATCCTGTAACCTAAGAGCCAAAATTTTTGCTAGGATTTTAGTATCTGCATTCAGCAGGGAGATTGGTCTGTAGTTTGCACATTGCTGGGGATCCTTTCCTGGCTTTGGAAGCACTGTTATATACGCTAATAAGGCTTCGGGTGGTAGGGGGTTTGATGAGTTGATCGAATTAAAGTAATTACCGTATATACTCGAGTATAGGCCGACCCGAATATAAGCCGAGGCACCTAATTTTACCACAAACAACTGGGAAAACTTATTGACTCGAGTATAAGCCTAGGGTGAGAAATGCGCAGCTACTGTAAGTGGAAAAGAGGGTCAACGATGCCCATTTGCAGCCTCACTGTGCCCATGCAGATGGACACAGTTGACCGATTTGGGTCCCTGTATCTCAGGGTCACTTAGTGCTAGGAACCCCATCTTTGGATATGTTGTAGTGCTAATTCCACTGGGTTGGAATACAACATTTGGGGTTCCTAGCACCAAGTGTCCCCGAGATATGGGGCCCCAAATTCGGGTCAGAAAATCTCAAGCACTTTTCTGCAGCAGAGAATGACATTTTCTGAACCGACTTTGGGGCCCTGTATCTCGGGGCCACTTAGTGCTAGGAACCCCATCTTTGGATATGTTGTAGTGCTAGTTCAACTGGGTTTGAATACAACATTTGGGGTTCCTAGCACCAAGTGTCCCCGAGATATGGGGCCCCAAATTCGGGTCAGAAAATCTCAAGCACTTTTCTGCAGCAGAGAATGACATTTTCTGAACCGACTTTGGGGCCCTGTATCTCGGGGCCACCTAGTGCTAGGAACCCCATCTTTGGATATGTTGTAGTGCTAGTTCAACTGGGTTTGAATGCCAAATTTGGTGTTCCTAGCTCCAAGTGTCCCCGAGATATGGGGCCCCAAATTCGGGTCAGAAAATGTCAAGCACTTTTCTGCAGCAGAGAATGACATTTTCCGAACCGACTTTGGGGTCCGGTACCCCATATTTGGATATGTTATAGTGCTAGGTCCACTGGGTTGGCACACCAAATTTGGGACTCCTAGACCCAAGTGGCCCCGAGATACGGGGCCCCAAAGTCGGGTCGGAATTTTTTTTTTTTGCTGCAGAAAAGTGCTTGACTCGAGTATAAGCCGAGGGGGGCACTTTCAGCACAAAAAAATGTGCTGAAAAACTCGGCTTATACTCGAGTATATACGGTACATATCGGTATTCCCAGATGTATGGCAAATTTCTTATAGTACGAATTTGTAAAGCCGTCTGGCCCTGGGCTTTTACCCAATGCCAGATTTGCTATCACTCTGTTTACTTCTTCGACCGTAATTGGTCTATTTATTTCCTCAATTACCTCTGTCGGCAGTGGCGGTGCGTGCATAGAGGGTGCAGGAGCGCCGCCCCCCCTCTCCTGCACCGCTCTATCACCAATAGATAGATTCATGCATCTGAATTACAGCGGGGGGGTGTTTCTGGAAGCGCCCTATTAGAGCTGTAAGCTCTAATAGGGGACCCGATTAGAGCGGTGGGCTCTAATAGGGGACCCGATTAGAGCGGTGGGCTCTAATGGGCTTCCCTAAGTGTAAACAGTGAGCGCACTGCTGTGCGTTCGCTGATTACACAGTATTGTGTTAGAGAAGCGAATACATCGCTTCCCTAACACAGACCCGCCTCTCAGCCAATCAGGTTGCCAGGTTACCTGATTGGCTGAAGTCACAGGCGCTGTGATTGGACGCTAAGCATCCAATCATAGCAGAAGACAGGAGGAGCGCGGGAGTAGACATCGGACGATGAGACACCGCTCGCCGCCTGACGCCGTCACCAGCTGCACACCGAGACAAGGTAAGTGCAGAGGGCAGGCAGGGGGCACCGTGGCAGCACTTGAAGGGGCACAGTGGCAGCACTTGGAGGGGCACAGTGGCAGCATTGAGGGGCACAGTGGCAGCACTTGAAGGGGCACAGTGGCAGCACTTGAGGGGCACAGTGGCAGCACTTGAGGGGCACAGTGGCAGCACTTGAGGGGCACAATGGCAGCACTTGGGGCACAATGGCAGCACTTGGGGCACAGTGGCAGTGTTTGATGGGCACAGTGGCAGCGTTTGATGGGCACAGTGGCAGCGTTTGATGGGCACAGTGGCAGCATTTAATGGGCACAGTGGCAGCGTTTGATGGGCACAGTGGCAGCATTTAATGGGCACAGTGGCAGCGTTTGATGGCACAGTGAGGCTGTTTGTTTGCGCCCCACCCAAAAATTTTGAGCACCAGCCGCCACTGTCTGTCGGCAGCGTGGGCATCTCCGCGCCTCCTATATAGTCTCTAATTTCTTTCAGTTGCTGCTCTTCCTCAGCGCTTGATAGTTTGGGGTGGATATTATAAAGAGCTTCATAATATCTATGAAATTCTGCCGCTACTGCCTGGGTTTCTACTATCTTTTTATTTTTTACTGTTAATTTATGGATATGTCTAGACTCCTGTTGTTTTTTAAGCTGCCTTGCTAGAAGGCGTCCACATTTGTTACCCTGTTTGTAGAACCTATGTGCAAAATACCTTGCTTTATTTCCAATTTTGTAATCTAAACATTGTGTTAATTTACCCCTCGTGACTTCCAGTTTCCTGGCGTCTGCTGGATCTAAGTGTCTTTTATGTTTTTTTTCTAGGTCATTGATCTCCTCTAACAAATCTGTTATCTCTTTTTGTTTTTCTTTTTTAATCCTTGACCCCTGTGCT
>CM053037.1:83043337-83070576 GCA_028564925.1 Lithobates sylvaticus
AATGAATTCAAAATATTCTATTCCTCATTGTACAGGTCTACCACCTCGCAGATATCCCCTGAACATCTCTCGTTTCTCCGCGGGCTGGCTCTGACGGCTCTGACGGAGGAGGACATGGCCTCGCTGGAGGCCGAAGTCTCAGTGACCGAAATTGAAACAGCAATTCGCTCACTTCCCCCTAACAAGACGCCGGGCCCTGACGGGCTCCCAGGAGACTGGTACAAAATGTATATAGCCCCATACACACGCTCGGACAATCCGCGGACCAGGTCAGTCGGACTTTGTCCGACGTACTTTGTCCGATGTTGGCGTTGCGTACACACGGTCGGACACACGGTCGGACAAAGTTGTCGGAATATCCGGTCCGGAAGAACGTCGTGACGTAAGTCGTCGTCCACGAGATTACAAAAGGGAAGTTCAGCACCACGTCAGGCACCCGTTGGGCTCCTTCTGCTGATCCCGTGTTTATCGAGAGTTAGTGGAAGTTTGGTGACTTAAGATTCGCGCTTCTCAGTTTTCTGACTCAGATCGTTACTGCTCTTCAGTTTGTGCTTGTCGTGCGTATCTGTTTATTAGTGCGTGTAGTCAGTTCGCATTTGTTGGTCATTGCGGCCTATATCTTGATATAGGACGCTTTGATTTGCACTGCTTATTGTCTGCTCGTTGCTGGTATTCACTTCGTTCTTTCAGGCCTTGCTGTTTATCGGTGCTTTCTGTTTGTCCGTTCTGACCAGCCGACCTTTTGTGACCTTCTGAGCGATGTTTCCCGTGCGTACTCGTCGCCGAGTTCGTGCTGTACGCGGAATTGGTGTCGGGCTTTTAGCTTTGACCCAAGACCCGTCCATGAACAGAGTGACGAGGAGTATGTGGACCAAGAATTGGTTGCTTCAGCGTGACCAGTTCTCGCACATGCCTTTGCTTCGTGAGATCCGGGAGAATAATCCTGATGATTTCAGGAACTTTCTCAGGATGACGGACCCCGATTTTCACCGTCTTTTGGCTTTGCTGACCCCCTTTATCAGCCGGCAGGATACATGCATGAGACAAGCCATTACTCCGGAGCAGAGGCTTGTTGCCACGTTGAGGTACTTGGCGACAGGGAGAAGTCTTCAGGATTTGAAGTTCTCTTCAGGTATCTCTCCCCAGGCCCTGGGAATCATTATTCCAGAGACCTGTTCTGCCATCATTCAGGTCCTGCAGGAGGACTATATTAAGGTAACATTTCTACTTTACTATTCCCTTCTATGTATGCTCTGTTTGCTAATGACTTGTATTTTTGACCTCCTTCCCTAATTACCATGATTGCAATATGTTCTAATATGCTGTGCCCCTTTTCTCCTTCATGCATTTTTCCCTTCACTTACCTCACCAGCATGCTCTTCTGCCCCAATAGACACCTATGGCCTAGTCACTTAAGCAATGTCTTTTGTCTGCTGCATAGTATTGTTTGCCCCAAAACACCCCCTAAAATATGCACAAATGTTTGCTGTGTGGTTTACTTCATGTAGAGCCCCCTTTTTTTGTTCTTTTGGTGGGGGGGGGGGGGCAAACTCATTAGGAACCCCCTCCCCCAACTGCTCTGTCAGATGGTACCAATCCTTTATCTGCTGGCTTTCCCAAGGTCCATACACACTATATACCTACCTCTTTATAGTGCGCATCTTTAGGGATGAATTCAGCAAAGCATGTAGTGCAAGGGACTGCCTCCATACATTCCATTTCCTATTTTTTTGTCTTCTTTCCCTCCTATTAGCTTGCTTGGTAATTTAATAATGTCACACTGTGCCTGCCTTTTTTTGGGGGGGGGGGGGGGGGTTGAAATGTTATTTGATCTTTCCTGTGGCCTGCCAATAGTGTTAAGTACAGAGGGTCTGGCCAAACTAGCCCACATTATTGAGCCATTTGCCAATCAATGAAGTGCAGAGGGTTAGCTGTCCACCACCCCCCCCCCCAAAACCCCTAGTTATTGCCAATGGCCCATCAGAAGTGGGGGGATTGATGGGGGGGTGAGTAATCTGTGAAGGGGAGCCTCTACTTTTCTGTGCAAATACTTTCCAGCCTCCAATTTTAGACAATGCTCTTGTTCCAAGATGTTGATTGTCTAATCTGCTTGCAATGTTTAGGTGCAAAGTGACTAATTTTTTTTTCTTGTTTCACTCCACAGTTCCCTTCCACGCCACAGGAATGGCAGACTGTGGCCTCCCACTTTGCCAGCCGTTGGGACTTTCCTAACTGCGGAGGGGCAATTGATGGGAAACACGTCCGCATCGTCCCACCGCCCAACTCGGGGTCCTACTATTATAATTATAAAGGGTTTAATAGTGTAGTGATGTTGGCGGTGGTGTCGGCAACATACGAGTTTATGTATGTGGACGTGGGGATGAACGGCCGGATATCGGATGGTGGGGCCATTACGCACACGGAGTTCTACTGGCGTCTCCAAAGTGGCAGTCTGTGCTTGCCACCTCCAGAGGAGAATGCCGAAGGACTCCCCTTCGTCTTTGTCGCAGATGAAGCGTTTGCGTTGACTCCCCATGTGATGAGGCCGTTCCCGATGAGGACCCTCACCCCGGACCAGAGGGTCTTCAACTACAGGCTGTCCAGAGCCAGAAGAGTTGTGGAGAACGCTTTTGGCATCCTGGCCAGCCGCTTCCGCCTGTTCCTGACGGCATTTAACTTGGCGGAATACAAACTGAACCACATAGTTCTTGCCTGTTGCATATTGCACAACTTCCTCAAAAGACATAACAGGAACTATGTGGTGCCCGTTGGCCCAGATGTGGAGGGCCCTCCAAATGCCGAACTCACAGCCCTTCGAGTGGCACGTCCAGGCTTGCCCCCTCTAAATGCCCGTGTGGTCCGGGACCAATATATGCAGTACTTTGTGGGTAGGGGGGCCATTGCTCTGCCTGACGATGTGTGAGAGGCATTTTTTAATAAATCTGATATTTTAACCAACCTATGATTTCATGTCATTTCAGTCTTCTTTTTAGCTTATTTTACTTTGACATTTTTTCCCTTTGCCTTCGACAGTGGGAATGCACTTTCTGGGCAAAAGGAGGTAACAGTCTCTTCTTCCCAAAAAGATTATTCTCATGTTGTGTGTTTGCTACCTAATCTTTGGTCTAGAGAAGGTTTGTACTGCATAACTGACACCCAAAATACTCCTTTTCATCACCAGGTCTGACATGTGTGTATTCTCCAAAATGCTGTGCTCCGTGTTTTCGTACAAAGCACTGTGGGTGTCATTTACATAAGTCAAATCCGCTATGCTCTACAAGTGCATTGAAAAAGTTCCCCGGGAAAGAAAATTGGAGTGCAAAGTGGATTTGCCTTTAGTAAATAACACCCATTGCCCCCCATATCCTTTTCATTTTACATACATAATGCATTGTGTTTTTTAAATAAGGAAGCCACACATTTAGAAAAATAAAAGTTTACTAGGAAAACATTCCCAAGTGCGTTTACAATCTTCACGCCAAAACTGACAACATCTTGGTTATTTACAACATTGTTTACAAACATTCCGCAATTGGTAAAACCAGGCATGGAGCAAAACAGAACCTAGGAACTTGGAAAGTTCAACTTTGTAAAGTGAAGACAAGATCAGACATGACTATATGTTCAAAGTGTGTTTGATCTTGCCTTCATCACATGGGGGGGTCACCCCCGAAAAGTGGAAATTTGGAACATGCACACAATTTGGGACTGAAAATGGTCATTAGATGGTAAAACACATGCCTAGAAGCTTCAAAAGTGCCATTTTCCATCATGGGGATGAATGGACGTTTTTTGGGGGTGCAACCCCTTCACCACAACCACTTTCGTAGTTCGTAAAGTGTTTGCACCCCCAAAAAAACGTTGCCATTCATCCACCATGGTGGGAGCTAGCACATGTGGACACAATGTGTGCATGTTCCAAATTTCAGACAGTTTTTAAGTTGCAAATGTGTTCTGAAGCTGGCACAAATGTGTGTTAATTACTTGGTGCGTTTTCATATTTTTCCTAAAATATCAATGATGTTCTTCAATTTTTGTTGAACATCATTGATGTTTTGCTTTATGTAATCTAGATCTCTATTGCAGACCATTATCTCTCCGATGAGTACGTGGGCACTCTCTGTGGTAAAGTGCGATTTTTCTTCCACAACATCCACGTCACCTAAAAACCACAAACAAACAAAAATGGGGTGTTGGAAATGAGGCAGCCATACATGGATTAGCTTACCAGTAGCTGTGTTCTCCCACACTCACCTGTTGTGGTGACAATTTCTCCAAGTTCGATGATCTCTCCTTCCTCCTCCTCCTCCTCCTCTGCTTCTGCTCTTTCCCCTTTTTTGGTAGGTGTTGGTTTGGGGGTTTCCTCAGACGGCCCAAGTTTTCGCTCCCCTATGAGAATGTCCAAAAGGAAGATTTAGCAACACAAGCTATTGAGGGCAGAAATAGGAAATGACAAACATTGCTTGAAAGTGACGGACACTATTTTAGTTTGGCCAGTTACAAATGTCAACTACATGAATGAAGTCACTTTGTAAAGGTGCTAAACTGACTAGCTTTTTGGTAGAAGTTTGTGTGATGGAGACCCCCCTCTAGTATCCACTGGAGCACATGTGTGGAAAAGCATAATAAAAAGGGGGTTTGGGTGTCCCAGCACTAGTGCTCTAGAGTCCAGATGGGTAAACAGCTACTGAGTGACCTCTCCTTTACATTGAATAAATTGGCTTTACATTCTTGATGACATTTCTAGTGAGAACAAACTTCCTTTCCCCAAAAAAACACCAAACATCGTATTATAAGTGGCCGAACGATCGAGGTTGCGTACGATCGAATGCACACACACACGACCATGACAGTGGCAGAAAGATCGAGGCTGAGTACGATCGAATGCACAGACGAACCTGAAAGTGGCCATTTTGGAATGTACAACTTGGTAAAAATCAAAACACAATGGAGCAGTATGCAAGCAAGAAATCAAACACAAAACACAACTACTTACTTTTTTGAAGAATTCTCTTGATCTTTCTGTACTGATCGGCCTCCCTCAGTTTCAGGTCTGACCAGCGTTTCCTGAGTTGCTCCTTGGATCGTTGTACCCCAAAATTATTGTACAGCCTTCTCACAACTTTAGACATGATCTTGGCCTTGCGGACATTGGGGTTGAGGTAAGGCCCATACTTCCCATCATAGTCGCTCCTCTTTAATATGTCCACCATCTCCAACATTTCTCCAAATGACATATTGGAGGCCTTGAATTTCAGGTTCCGGGATCGGGACGTTTCTGCCTCCGGACTTTCCTCGTCCTCCTCCTCGTTGGTGGGATATTTGTGGCGCACCTGCTGTGTCCCCGCCATGTGCTCTCCCCACTACGCCGTAAAGAGAAGGGGTGGGGAATAGACGAGAAAGATCGTCAGGGGCGGGCGGAGTTTGAAGCATGCGCAGTGTATATAAAACGTCACACGCCTGTGTCGTAGCCACGATCTGGGAGACGAGGGGAGAGAAAACTCACACGAGACGATCGCTACAAACGAAGGTACAATTTAACGTTCGTACATAACTAGCCTAGACTGATTTGAACTTGAGGCTTCTTTATGGAGAAGATTAGGAGAGTTTAGCCTGACATAATTTATAGGGTTTGGTGTGTTGTTGTGTCTTGCAGAGATTGATATGAAGGGATTCAACGACATGAGTTTTCTCCCCCTCTTCATTGCCAAATACAGGGATTTTCCCATATTGTGGCAGGGTATACACCCACATTACACCAACAAACCAAAGAGGCACGCAGCCCTGGAGGAACTTGTGGAATTTGTCAAGCCAAGGTTCCCCACGGCAACTGTTGATGATATTAGAAAGAAAATTGGCAGCCTGAGGAGTGCGTATATCAGGGAGAGGAAGAAGGTCGTGAAGTCTGAGGAAACTGCAACTTCAGCAGATGAGGTCTATGTCCCCAAGCTCTGGTACTATCAGAGTCTCCATTTTCTGAAGGACCAGGCTGATGTCACGGAGCCAACCTCAACTCCTCCTTCCACGCTTCCTTGCGTACAGCCCACCCCTGATGAGGCTTCCGAGGAGCAACCTGGGCCTTCCAGTCTGGAAGAGGTAGAGGAGCCCAGCTTGTTCCAGGTATAGTAGTTTTGTTACCATTTATGGGAATAATGAATGATGTTCACTTAATTCAGGATCGCCAATTGCTTAGTTCCTAACGTGTTTGACATATCAACAGACAGTGGTGTGGGAGACATTTGGGGCCAGAATCTAAACTGCTGGGCTGAGAATTGTATGGTTTTCTATTTGTAAACATTTTGCACCAGTCACTAGATGAGAATTGTGTGTGTTTGATGAACAAATAACTGAAACTATGTCCCTTTTTCCTACACAGGAAGACCTCAGCCAGGAGGTGGCTGTGGAAGGTGGCAGTCAGGAGGAGGCAGGGGTTAGTGGCAGCCACCAGCTGGGTAGTGGCAGCCAAGAGGGGGCTAGGCCTCGGAGCCTGACTGACACCCAAACCCCTCCCCTCCGCCCTCCGTACAAAAGGGCGAGAAGGGGGGGTTATGCGGCACAGTCAGCGCTCCGGATGATCAGAGAGGCTTCAGACTCCCTACATGCCACACCCGCCGACGAGGAGACCTTTGGCTCGGTGGTTGTCACAAAAATGATGGGTATGGAGGTGGGGCAACGCAACATGTGTGAGGGGCTCATCCTCCATGTCCTAAATAAGGGTAGGGCTGGGGAGATGACCCCAGTCACACATGTTTGCCATAGTTACCATGCTCCGCCTCCTCCTCCTCCTCCTCCTCCTTCTGCCACCCCACCAGCACGACAGCCACAGCGTGGAAGGAAGCGTGGAAGGAAGACCTGAGAGTGACGACCTGCAATCAGTCTGGTGTGAGAGAAGATGGAGCCTCTTGTAGTACCAGAGCCTGGGGACCTAGATGGCATCTGCTGCAGTTCCGGATACTTTGGACTTCACGACCAGATTGCACTCCCCTTAATATACGTACTCCTCAGGCCCCCAATTTTCTACGCTTGGACAATGATGGTTGCCGTGGGGGGCCAAGACTTTGCAAATTCCCCAAGTTTCACCATGGCTGCGTTCCTCTTTGGTTTGTTGGTGTGACCTAAATAAAGGTTTTTTTGATTTGAAATAATCATTGACTATTGTGTTTTACTTTGCTACAATGACAGTTTTTCTTTGAGTAGGCTGGTACATTTCACTAATCCTAAAGTAGAATTAACAAGGGGCAACAACAACAAACAACCTCCTAGTAAATTTAAGCAAGAAATACAAATGTAAATAATGTGTTTTTGGTAATTTGAGACACACAACCCCCCTCCAAAAAAAAAAAAAAAAAAACATTCAAATATGTATTCCCCCCAAAAAAAAAAAAAAAAGACAAATCATGGTAAAAAAATAACAAAGATTCTTTTCCGTTCAGAGTAAAAATAAACATGTAGTGTATAAATGCTGCAAAGTAATAAAGAAGTAAGTTTGTGAGAAGTGCGGGTGAATAGGAGCAGCTAAAAGATGTCATTCTTGTTGCATTGTAAAGAAAAAAGAGAATGCGCTGCATTAAAGACATTTTAACATTGCAGCGTGACGAATGTGCTGTGTCGATTAGGAAAGGTAGTTTTACCTGACCGAGCGCTTCCGTCACAGAATTTCTTCTGAGCATGCGTAGCACTTTGTCCGTCGGACAAGCGTACACACGCTCGGATTTGGTGTGATCGGACCGGGTTGACGGGAAATCTTTCCAGCAGGAGATAAGACTTTGTCCGACGGACAAACCGACGAACACTGTCCGATGGTGCATACACACGGTCTGATTTTTCAACAACCTTGTCCGATCGGACCAAATTGATGAAAAAGTCCGACCGTGTGTATGGGGCTTTAGGTTGGAGCTCCTCTCACGCTTCGCTGACATGTCGGGGCTAAAGGTCAATTGGGGAAAATCCCAGATAATGCCAGTGGACCCAGGTGCTAAACAGTTGGCGGATTCATCACTTCCATTGCAATGGGCGGAGAATATAAAATATCTTGGCATTATTATTTCCCCCAGAGTACAGGACTTCTGTAGGCTTAACCTTCTTCCAATTCTACAAACTACTCAGAATAGGCTGAAGGTTTGGGCTAACCTCCCCCTCACGCTCATTGGACGGATCAATTTGATTAAAATGAAATTGCTTCCCCCTCTTCTATACATGCGTCATTCTCCAATATGGATACCCAAAGTTTTTTTTAAGCGACTAAATTCTCACATATCCAGTTATTTGTGGGGTTCCGCCCCTCCCCGTTTCCGATTGTCTATACTCCAAAGACCTTGGACACAGGGGGGCCTAGCCTGTCCTGATTTTTTCCTTTATTTTATTGCGGCGATGCTCACCCATGCCCACAACTGGCTCGCATCGGATGCCTCTAATGCAGCGGTTGCCTTGGAGGCTGCAGTTGTGGGGTCGTTTGAGGCATTGCGGAACGTTTTATTTCGGGGCCTTAGGGCTCCACATCCTCTCACTACCTCAATGAAAACGGTGCTGAGAGCATGGTCCAGGGCAGCTGGCCCCCAGGTGGCCGATCCTCAGGTGCACTCCCCAAATACTCCACTATGGATTAATCCTTCTCTACCTGAATTCTACTCCATACCGGACCCGGTCATATGGGCGTCGCGGGGTATTAGATATCTACATCATATCTGTGAGAATGGTGCACTACTGACATTTGACCAGCTCAAATGTAGATTTAACTTACCCAATGTGTATTTCTTCCGGTTCCTGCAGCTCCGCCACGCTTATAGGGCACAGTTCGGAAGCGCTCCCATAACCCTTTACCAGTCAAATACAGAATTGCTCCTACGTCAAGAAACATTGACCAAACCATTATCCACAATCTACAAGGCCCTGCAGCCTACTGTTCATCACGGTTTGGAGAGGCTTCGTGACTTCTGGGTGGCGGAGCTGCCGGAGCTAGATGGGGAGGACTGGGAGGATGTCTGGGACTCCCCCTTTAGACACTTGGTCTCCTCTAGAGATCGGTTGATCCAGTTTAAAATACTACACAAATTTTATTATACTCCATACAGGCTTCATAAAATTTACCCAGACTGCACGTCGCAGTGTTGGCGCTGTCAAGCTGACTCTGCGGGGTTCATCCACATGATCTGGTCGTGCCCGGAAATCCAGCATTACTGGTCATTGATTACAACCTTCATCACTACACTAACAACAATTCCTATACCCCAAAATATGGAGATTTGCCTGCTTGGCTTGGTGGATGCTTTGGCCCCCTCAAGGGCAGTCCGCACATTACTGGGATTGCTCCTCTTTTATGCCAGGAAACTCATTGTTCTCAGGTGGAGGGCACCCGTGTCTGCCCTTACTCTGAATGCATGGAAAACATTGGTTAACTTTGCAGTACCCTTGTATAAAGAAACATATTCCAGCAGAGGATGCCCCCTAAAGTTTCAGAAAGTTTGGAACATATGGCTAGAGTCTGAAATGACAACTATAGAACGGGAGGACCCTGTAGGACTACCGGTCTGATTTGATTTGCATATGAGGGGATGGTTCCTATGACTGTCCCCCCCCCCCCCGGGGGTGCATTCCGACTGACCACGTACCTAGAGTTACCCACTTATAGACTTATTCTTGAGAGACGCCTGTCATTTATCACATATTCATGTAAATTGCTGAGCATTATGTTTATCCTGTTAAAGATAGCAGCAAGCTAAGGGGTTGTTTTGTTGTTTGTTCACAAGTTAGGCTAGAAGTTTAGGTAGGATATGCCTTGCCTAATGTTCTGTTTTTTTTTTTTTTTTTTCCTCGAGCCGGGGAATGCCCAGAGGCTCTGTTATGTAATTTTTCTTTCTCTACAAAAATAAATAAAAAGAATAAAAAAAAAAGTCTCCAAATATTGGAGAGGGACAAATATGAAAAGGGAGATTTCAAAAAATGAGACTAAATGGCTATATGAACTAGGGATCATGCAGCCCCAAGGTATGAATATTGAGCTTGACTTAAATTGCTTTCTGTCCAATGAATGATGTCCCCATTCTCTGTTCACTATACGAAGGAACTAGGGAAGGTTTCATATACGAAGTAACTAGTGAAGGTTTCATATAAGTTTTTATATTTTTATATTTTTTATATTTTGTATATTAATGTCAAGGTACCCCATCAACTACCAATTATATACATATAAATAATTACTTAATTTAAAATTTTCATTAGATTATTTCTAATTATATATATATATATATATATATATATTTTTTTTTTTTATTCTTTGTTTACAGTACTGGCCAGGGGAACAAAAAAGAAAAAATAATCACCCTTCCTCTTATAGTATGCTTTCAATTAACATTGGAAAATGTCTGTTAGAATCTTGAGAGCAAGTGAGACATCTTGTGGTTATTTAAAATATATCACAGCCAGTCCCTATAATAACACTAACAAGACGAGATAATAATAACAAATTAATTATGTAGTCTGGTACATTCCGTTAGTTTGTGCCCAAAGGAGACTAGACTATTTAATATTATTGTATTTGATTGTATCTAACATTTTTTCATTAGCTGTATAAGTCTATGTATGCCACAATTGTAATGGCTATAGCGGGTGTCATAGCCTGGGCGGTACTGAGGCTGCGCAATATAAGACCCTTCCAATTGGCTGATAGAGTATGACTGACACCTTAAATATGATTGACTCCAGTGACCAGACACGCCCCCCTGAAGACGGTTCCAATCGAAACGTATGTCGGCGGCGCCTGTCTGGTCACGCATCTCTATTGTATCCATTTCCTGCTTCCTGGTGGTTGTCCAGGGGGCGCTAGCTGGAACGCACGCCCCTCTTTTCAAACACAGGGCGGGATAGATATCCACGACTCACCATCCATTATCTTTAATGCGAGCAGTCCCAGTGCCGGGTGGGCACTGTAACCTGTGAGTAGCCATTTGGCTATGTTTTTATTATGAAATTTTTATTAAACTAGCAGAATTACGCTATGTAGCTGTCTTTTGCCTCTTTCATACATATCCTGCCTGAGTTGTCTGAGAGGAAGAGTTCCCAGTATCATCTCCAGCTAGATCGCATGTGTACAGGCACAAACCTGTCAAAGCCCTATTGACTCTCTTTTTAGCTAAAGGAGTCAATAGAATCTGGTAAGCAGCCAGCTGATTTCTCACTTTGGGTGATTGCAAGAAAATATGGTTGTGGTGAAGGGTTTCTCACAAATCCACAGCTAGAAGTGGTGCTCTGCGGTTTATACTATCAATCGTACCATACAGCACAGAAGATTTTTTGCACTTTATCCCATCTGCACAGAGTTTTTTATTCATTTAAAAGGACTTTTTATTTGCTAACATAGGACTGTTGTGAATCTATATAGAGGGACATTACGGACATATGCAAAGGATTATTGAACTAATCTGCATGTATTTGGTGTGATTATCCTAGTGCTTGTTTCCCTCTGTATTAGGGCTATACACAGGTCTAATTGTTATTGATGCACCATGTCACTTATGTAATTTTCCACTATTAATTTAGCAACTAATTATTAGTGCGTAATATAGTGTTATTTTAATTTTGTATTTTCACCGTACTAATGGTGTAGCCATGATAGGTGTATATTCACTTATGTAATTAGTGCCCCTGTCAAATAATTTTCTTGCTGAACTGGCCAAATAATTCAATCCGTGTATGCCCAGTTTTAGAGTTTTGTCTCCTGCAAAGGACTTGTCCAAAAATCATTGTACAAACAGGGCCAGTGGACACCAGTACTAGGCTGCAAAGTGGAGATTAGAAGAGAGAAGTAACAAGAGAGAATAAAATAAACAAAAATCAAAATGGGGGAAAGAAAGAGGGAGACGTGTGGGGGGAGGGGGAGACACGGGTAGGCACTTAGCACCTGAAGAGGGGAAACAACTGCAGGGTGTAAGATGCTCATGAAGGAGAATACAATAACATTGCTGGGAGGATTCTGCCATTCCCCTCGGTTGTGTGGATGGGGGAATCTGTTTGTGTTTTCTGTTTTCAATCAGCCTGCTGGGTGATTGAAAAATAAATATACATCTATGGCCAATTTAAGAAGCTAAACTGTACTTGGAGCAATGAATGAGAACACATATAACAATTAATCGCAAGTAAATAAACTATGAAGTTTATATTGTACTCCAAGGTAGGTATCACCCTCTACTGAGGGCAAAGATGGAGCTCTATACATGGGGAAGGATGTACAAACTATGGAGCAACGAGAGATGTGCTTGTGCAAAATAAAGTGAAGTATGTAAGTGTCCGGCTACCAAATTTTTTGGTCAGAACAATCTTGGTTACAACTGAGGGGATCAACTGGATCATGTCAGGAGCTTGAGAGGGAAAGAAGAAAAAAGGGTGGTTAGCCCAGGGAGGTGCCCTGCTGCCAAAGGCAACCAGGGGAGGTATAATGATGGATATATTTGAGCCCTATAATGGCCTACAGATGTGTCCATATATTTTCACTAGGGATGCACTGAAATTTTGGCAGCCAAAAATAAACTGCCGAAAATGGTGATTTCGGCACATTGCCGATAGGAAAATGTTGCAGATAATGGGGCCAAAAATGGGGGTGAGGCCAAAAATGGGGGTGGGGACGGTGCCACCCATTGCTGGGGCGTCTTCCTGGCTTGCCCCAGTCCTCCCTCCTCCTCTTCTCCCTCCCACAAAGCGGTGATCTCCATGTGTCACAGAGCTGAATTGCCCGGGTGGCTGCAGTAACAATTGAATCAGCGTGACGTGATCACAGGAGGCGGAACATTGTTACTGTAGCCGCCCAGGCAATTCAATTCACAGCTCCAGGACACATGGAGATCACCGCTCTGACCTGGGCACAGGTGAGGCTGCATCCAGACACTGGCAAGCTGCATATGACGAGCACTGGCAGGCTGCATGAGGGGAACAGGCAGGCTGCATCTGATGGGCGCAGGCTGCATCTGATGGGCACTGGCAGGCTGCATCTGACAGGCACTGGGAAGCTGCATAGATCTCTTGTATCATGTCTGCAGTCTCTGACCGTCTCCCGTCTCCCAGTTGTCCTATTGTCATAACTGTGGCATACTTTTAAAAGCCTACTACAGACTAATGAACTGGACTAAACAAATCAATTTGATATAGTGAACTGTCTCTATGGTACATCTGTGGTAATCCTTTTAAAGCTTATTATGGACGGTATAGACCCAAAATCAAACTGTGTGCCTAGGGCAGTACTACTTGAGAAATCTGTGTATAAGAACCCGGATGTACCATTGGAGCAGTATCAAAGTAAAGTCTACATTGAAGTCAATAATGGAAGGTATGCATTCTGAGAGAAGGGATGGTGGGGCCCCCTGTTGAGAGGAAGAACCTCAGGATATGGTCATTGAGCTTGGAATGCAGGGTTAACACAACAAACGTCTAGAAGATGCGACAAACTCAGAGAACGGAGGGAAGGCAATCCCCCTTATGTATGGTGAAGATTTACTGGTGTAATACTGTACATACTGTAATACTGTACAGAGACAGATAATAATCAGTAACAACAAAGGGGAGGACATAATAGAAGGATACACACCACATCATGTCCATGGCATAGACTGGATAAGTTGAACAATACATACATATAGGGATGAGCCGAACACCCCCAAGTTCGGTTCGCACCAGAACCTGCGAACGGACCTAAAGTTTGCGTGAACATTAGAACCCTATTAAATACAATGGACACGAATGTTCAAAATCTAAAGCGCTAATTATAACGGCTAATATGCATGTTATTGTCCTAAAAAGGGTTTGGGGACCCGGGTCCTGCCCCAGGGGACATGTATCAATGCAAAAAGAAGTTTTAAAAACTGAAGTTTTTTCTGGAGCAGTCATTTTAATGATGCATAAAGTGGAAAAAAAAGTGAAATATTCCTTTAAATATGGTACCTGGGGGGTGTCTAAAGTATGCCTGTGAAGTGGCATGTGTTTCCCGTGTTTAGAACTGTCCCTGCACAAAATGACATTTGTAAAGGAAAAAAAGCCATTTAAAACTGCTTGCGGCTTTAATGTAATGTCTTGTTCCGGAAATATGGATGAAAATCTTTGAGAAGAATGGCATGGCTACCCCAGCCCATTACCAGCCCCTTTGGGTCTTGTATGGATATTAAGGGGAACCCTGCACCCAAAATAAAACCCTATACCTAAAACCCTATATACTCTGAACAGCAGTATACAAGCGGTGCAAACAAGACAGGGACTGTAGGTTTGTTCTTAAGCAGAATCTGTTTGTAATTTGGAACAGGTAAATTTTTAAGTGTAGCTCCAGCCAAAAAGTCTATTTTTAAGCTTTTTGGAGAACATAGGGAAGGGTTATCACCCCTGTAACATTTGTTTTGCTGTCTGTGCACCTGTTCAGAACATTTCACCTCACTTTCCGTCCCAATGACAAATGTTTTTGGAAAATTGGGGTTTTTATTGAAACAAGGATTGGTGATAAAGCATCAGTAGAGAGGAGACATCTTTTTCCCATATTAACTCTTACAGGAAAGAATTTCCCTTCCTAGGGGTAGATTTCCTCTCACTTCCTGTTGCCTCCTTTCGTTTGCAAGTAGGAGTCGTTTGTAAGTTGGATGTTTGAAAGTAGGGGCCTGCCGTATATACTCTGCAGAAATTTGCCCCTTAGATGTTGGTGTTGCCACAACACTGTAAGCCCTCACAGTTACTCTTGGTGGGCGCTGGAAAACCCTGCTGTGAACTATTATATCAGGAATTGTAATTACATGCCATTGTTGAACAGTGGTAGGAAAAATTGGGCCTTTGGTGGTAGTGGTGGTGGTGGTGTTGCCACAAAACTGTAAGCCCTCACAGTTACTCTTGGTGGGCTCAGGAATGGGCCCTGCTGTGAATTATTAGATCAAGAATTGTAAATTACACGCCCCTGTTAAACAGGGGCTGAAAAATTGGGCCTTAGGGACTGGTGCTGGTGCCACAACACTGCAACCCCTCACAGATACTGTACTTGGAGCAAAGCAATGAGCCCTGTTGCAAAGTATTGCATCAAAAAAATTGTAATTACAAGCCCCTGTTAAACAGAGGCTGAAAAGTTGGGCCTTAGCCACTGGTGGTGGCACCCAGAAACAAAAATGTTCTTCCAAGCTATCAGCAGGATCATTGAGGAGGAAGAGGATAGTCAGTCAACATAACAGGGCAGTCACTCAGCATCAGCATAGGCGGCCTTGAAGGGATGTGACATTTCAAATGAAATTATTCGGTTACATCAGCTTCAGGTGCTTGGTAGCCGGTGGTGATCCAAGACTGATTCATCTTTATGAAGGTCAGTCGATCAACCAAGTCGGGGGACAGGCGCACCCTGCGATAGGTGACAAAGCCTCCAGCAGTACTGAATGTGCGTTCCGAAAGAACGCTGGATGCAGGACAGGCCAGTAGCTCAATTGCATACTGTGCAAGCTCTGGCCAGTGATCCATTCTTAAGACCCAGTAAGCCAGAGGATTTTCGGTGGGAAAGGTGTCCAAGTCTGACCTTGCCCCTAGGTATTCCTGCACCTTGTAAATCAGACGCTGGCGATGGTTGCTGGAACCAATCATACCTTGGAGTTGCGGACTAAAAAATTGTCTGAACGCATCGGTCAGATGTCCACCTTCTCCACCGCTCCTTCTGCCACTGACCGAAGCCTCAGCAACTCGTTGCCCAGGACCAGGAGTTTGTAGCCTCCCAGTTTCTGGGAACATGTTGCACAGACCTTTCTGCAAGGCCTCCCTGAGATGTCTCATCCTCTGCTCCCTCTGCGACGGCAAGATAAGGTCCGCAACCTTACCCTTGTACCGCGGATCAAGGAGAGTGGCCAGCCAGTAATGGTCCCTCCTTGATCCGAAGAACACGAGGATCCTTCCGCAGGCTTTGCAGGATCAGGGAACATAGGTTAGCTGAGGCATTCGGTCCGGAGTCCTCTGGGTCTCTAAGGACGACATGATCCGCAGCCACCTCCTCCCAGCCACATACAAGTCCACCGGTTTCTTGGGACTGTAAATCATCCCTAAAATGCTGCTGCTGATGCTGAGTGCCAGGCTCCACCTCCATGCTAACACAATCCTCCTCCTCCTTCTCCTCCTCCTCCTCTTCCTGTGTAATGGGTGGGACAGAAGGAACACTGTCTGGATAAAGGGGGCCTTGAGAGGCAAGGAAGTCCTCCTCTTCCTGCCTCTGTTCTGCCTCAAGTGCCCTGTCCATTATTCCACGCAGCGTATGCTCCAACAGGTGGACAAGAGGTACAGTGTCACTGATGCATGCACTGTCATTGCTCACCATCCTTGTGGCCTCCTCAAATGGTGACAGGACAGTGCATGCATCCCTGATCATGCCCCACTGGCGTGGTGAAAAAAATCTGAGCTCCCCTGACCCTGTCCTGGTGCCGTAATCGCACAGGTACTCATTGATGGCCCTCTGCTGCGTGTGTAGTCGCTGCAGCATGGCCAACGTTGAGTTCCACCTGGTGGGCATGTCACATATAAGGCGGTTCTTGGGCAGATTCAACTCCTTTTGCAGCTCAGCCAGCCGAGCACTGGCATTATATGATCAGCGGAAATGCACACAGACTTTCCTGGCCTGCCTCAGGACATCCTGTAAGCCTGGGTACCTGCCCAAGAACTGCTGCACCACCAGGTTAAGGTCGTGAGCCATACAGGGAACATGGGTCAGTTGTCCCTGTCGCAGGGCGGAGAGGAGGTTGGTGTCATTGTCGCAAACCACCATTCGCGGCCTGCCCCTGCAGAGCTGACAGAACCTCTGCCCCAGTGTGGCTCCTGTCCCCCAAACACACCAGCGCAAGCACGGCATGGCATCTTTTTGCCTGCGTACTTGCGTAGCCCCTTGAACGCCTACGGAGTACCGCTAGTTCTGAGGACAAAGCACAGGAAGAGGCCATGGAGGAAGAAGAGGAGGGGGTGGAGGAGAGAGGTGTGTCACAACCAGTAGTAGCATTTTGGGGGTGTGGTGGCGGAACAACCTCCAACAATACTGCACCTTGTCCTGCATCCTTCCCAGCTGCCAAAGAGTGACCCAATGGGCCGTGAAAGATAGGTAACGTCCCTGTCCATGCCTGCTGGACCATGAGTCAGCAGTAATATGCACCTTACCACTGACTGCCCTGTCCAGCGAGGCATGGACATTGCCTTCTACATGCCGGTAGAGAGCCGGAATCACCTTCCGTGAGAAAAAGTGGCATTTGGGAACCTGCCACTGAGGAACCGCACATTGTACAAACTCACGGAAGGGGGCCGAGTCTACCAACTGAAAAGGCAGCAGTTGAAGTGCTAGCAATTTAGCCAAGCTAGCATTCAACCGCTGGGCATGTGGATTGCTGGGAGTGAATTTTTTTTGACGGTCCAGCACCTGGGGCAGGGAAATTTGCCTGGTACAATTGGACGTCGGTGTACTGCTGTCAGGAACGGTGCTATTACCTGGATCGCCTGCTGGTGTCACTGTTTCCTTTGGCATCAAAGGGTGCAGTTCTGGTGGCCACCAGCAGGGGTCTCCCAGCCGATGGACATTGTCAGGAATGGTGTTATTACCTGGATCGCCTGGTGGTGTCACTACTTCCTTCAACATCAAAGGGTGCAGTTCTGGTGGCCACCAGCGGGGGTCTCCCAGCAGATGGACATGCCAGGAATCAGGCTACACCTGTTGTGGATTTGCTGGGTATATAAGCCTGTCCTTCACTGAGGTTCAGTGCTTCAGTATTCCTTTCTGTAGCCCTGTCTTGCCTGTCTGAAACCTGATCCTGATCCTGATCCTGGACCTGAAACCTGTACCTGTACCTGTAACCTGACCCGTTATCTGCTTCCTGCCCTGTCCTGGATGTTGTCCCCCTTACCTGGTTCCTGAGACCCGTCCCCTGTCTCCTGCCTTGATGTTCCCTTGCTTCCTGTTTCCCCCTTGGTCTCTCCTCCCTGCCTTGTATATATATATATGTTCCATTTCCTTGAAGTGTATAGTTAGTTAGTTAGATTAGGGCTTGGGGGTTTGCAGTGTTATTTGTGTTCTTGCTTGTTTGTGGTTGCTGTGTTTATGTGTGTCTTTATTATTAATAAATATATCTTTATCACTACCTTTTGGAGCCTGATTCCTTTAGTGCAGCCCATCGATCTGTTCACTTGTGTTGGATGCCTGTGTTTAGGCTCCATCCCTAACAGAATACTGAAGCCATACTAACAGATCGGCTGCACTTGGGAATTGGGTCTGGACACTTGCTTTTGTCAAGGAAGATGCAGCTGGAAGATATTTTGTATCTTTCACTCCTGGCATTGGAAGAAAGAGATCTTTGTTATCAGACTTTGGGTGGCTATACTAGGGAGCAACTACTGGAGTGCAACCGTATAGCCCATGCTTTTGTTGATCAGGGCCATTTTCTTTTTGAGGACGTGCAGCCCCTGATCCAGATTTGTGCCGAGCTGGCCCTGCCCTGTATTCCTGAGGGCCGTGATGATTTCACTCCCCCTTTTGATATGAATCAGGTTGTATCCCTAGTATGGCTTTTTGAAGATGATCCCGACGACTTTTTTGAGCACTACTCTGGCTGTTCCCCACAGGTGATTTCTGAATGCATTGTGTCTGCGCAGTCTTTTGTTAGACAGGGAAACTTGAATTCACAATTTGTACAACCCATACTTTCAGCATGGTCTGGCATGATGCAATTAGCCCCAGCCAAACAAAACCACTTCTGCCATCAGACACCAGCCTACCCAAATGTATGTTTCCCCATCACCCATACCAAACCCAGTTGCCACCCAGTATACACTGCTCCCAACCAAATATTCATATCCGGTCTCTTCTCCCTGTACCTATCCTGCATTTAACCCCCCTGCCTCTTCTCAGCTGCCTACAAATCCACAAATGTATGTTTCCCCATCACCCATGCCAAACTCAGTTGCCACCCAGTATACATTGCTCCCAACCAAATATTCATATCCGGTCTCCTCTCCCTGTACCTATCCTGCATACAACTCCCCTACCTCTTCTCTGCCAAATCCCAACACTCCTTTCCTGTCTGCTGCACCCCCAACCTACAAAGCTTCAGCGACCAAGTCAAAGAAAAAACGAAAGTTCTTCCCGACCAAAACGATCCTGCCAGTAACCCAATCTGCCTCCACACCCACTAATCTGTCCCAGCCTGAAGCGCCAGAGTTCCAGCCGGAGGTGCCAGCAATCCAGCCTGAAGAGCCAGTACTAGCCTTCCAGCCTGATGTCCTGGTGCCAGCCCTCCAGCCTGATGTTCCAGCCTGATGTCCTAGCCTTCCAGCCTGATGTCCCAGCCTTCCAGTCTGTTGTCCTGGTGCCAGCCCTCCAGCCTGACGTTCCAGCCTTCCAGTCTGATGTCCTAGCCTTCCAGCCTGATGTCCCAGCCTTCCAGTCTGATGTCCTGGTGCCGGCCTTCCAGCCTGATGTCTCAGCTTCCCAGTCTGATGTCCTGCTGCCAGTTTTCCAGTCTGATGACCCGCTGCCAGTTTTCCAGTCTGATGACCCGCTGCCAGTTTTCCAGTCTGATGACCCGCTGCCAGTTTTCCAATCTGATGACCCGCTGCCAGTTTTCCAGTCTGCTGACCCGCTGCCAGCCCTCCATTTTGATGTGCCCGTGCCAGCTGCCCAGCTTGATGTGCCCGTGCCTGCTGCCCAGCTTGATGTGCCCGTGCCTGCTGCCCAGCTTGATGTGACCATGCCTGCTGCCCAGCTTGATGTGCCCGTGCCTGCTGCCCAGCTTGATGTGCCTGTGCCCGCTGCCCAGCTTGATGTGCCTGTGCCCGCTGCCCAGCTTGATGTGCCCGTGCCCGCTGCCCAGCTTGATGTGCCTGTGCCTGCTGCCCAGCTTGATGTGCCTGTGCCTGCTGCCCAGCCTGATGTGCCTGTTCCCGCTGCCCAGCCAAAAGTGCCCGTACATGCTGCCCAGCTTGATGTGCCTGTTCCTGCTGCCCAGCTTGATGTGCCTGTTCCTGCTGCCCAGCTTGATGTGCCTGTTCCTGCTGCCCAGCTTGATGTGCCTGTTCCTGCTGCCCAGCTTGATGTGCCTGTTCCTGCTGCCCAGCCTGATGTGCCTGTTCCCGCTGCCCAGCCAAAAGTGCCCATACCTGCTGCCCAGCTTGATGTGCCCGTTCCTGCTGCCCAGCTTGATGTGCCTGTTCCTGCTGCCCAGCTTGATGTGCCTGTTCCTGCTGCCCAGCTTGATGTGCCTGTTCCTGCTGCCCAGCTTGATGTGCCTGTTCCTGCTGCCCAGCTTGATGTGCCTGTTCCTGCTGCCCAGCTGATGTGCCTGTTCCTGCTGCCCAGCTTGATGTGCCTGTTCCTGCTGCCCAGCCTGATGTGCCTGTTCCCGCTGCCCAGCCTAAAGTGCCCGTACCTGCTGCCCAGCTTGATGTGTCCGTTCCTGCTGCCCAGCCTAAAGTGCCCGTGCCTACTGCCCAGCTTGATGTGCCTGTTCCTGCTTCCCAGCCTGATGTGTTCCTGTCTGCTGCCCAGCCTGATGTGTTCCTGTCTGCTGCCCAGCCTGAGGTGTTCCTGTCTGCTGCCCAGCCTGAGGTGTTCCTGTCTGCTGCCCAGCCTGAGGTGTTCCTGTCTGCTGCCCAGCCTGAGGTGTTCCTGTCTGCTGCCCAGCCTGAGGTGTTCCTGTCTGCTGCCCAGCCTGAGGTGTTCCTGTCTGCTGCCCAGCCTGAGGAGTTCCTGTCTGCTGCCCAGCCTGATGAGTTCCTGTCTGCTGCCCAGCCTGATGAGTTCCTGTCTGCTGCCCAGCCTGATGAGTTCCTGTCTGCTGCCCAGCCTGATGAGTTCCTGTCTGCTGCCCAGCCTGATGAGTTCCTGTCTGCTGCCCAGCCTGATGAGTTCCTGTCTGCTGCCAGCCTGATGAGTTCCTGTCTGCTGCCCAGCCTGATGAGTTCCTGTCTGCTGCCCAGCCTGATGAGTTCCTGTCTGCTGCCCAGCCTGATGAGTTCCTGTCTGCTGCCCAGCCTGATGAGTTCCTGTCTGCTGCCCAGCCTGATGAGTTCCTGTCTGCTGCCCAGCCTGATGAGTTCCTGTCCGCTGCCCTGCCTGATGAGTTCCTGTCCGCTGCCCAGCCTGATGAGTTCCTGTCCGCTGCCCAGCCTGATGAGTTCCTGTCCGCTGCCCAGCCTGATGAGTTCCTGTCCGCTGCCCAGCCTGATGAGTTCCTGTGCGCTGCCCAGCCTGATGAGTTCCTGTCCGCTGCCCAGCCTGATGAGTTCCTGTCCGCTGCCCAGCCTGATGACCTGAAGCCCGCTGCCCAGCCTGATGACCTGGAGCCTGCTGCCCTGTCTGTTTTTATTTCCAGATCTAAACTTCCAGACCCTGGTGGTGGGGTACATGTCCCATTGTCGGACTCGGGTGGCACGCCTCCTAGTAGGTTAAGAGACTCTGGCCAGAGAGCGCAAGGAGGTCTGCCATCACAGAGAAGACTTTTTGGGACTCTTCCACTTTTACATGCACTGCCAGATCTAGGGCAGAATGGAGTGTCCAGAGGCCACTCCTTAGGGGGGGGGGGGGGGGGGGAACTGTCAGGAACGGTGCTATTACCTGGATCGCCTGCTGGTGTCACTGTTTCCTTTGGCATCAAAGGGTGCAGTTCTGGTGGCCACCAGCAGGGGTCTCCCAGCCGATGGACATTGTCAGGAATGGTGTTATTACCTGGATCGCCTGGTGGTGTCACTACTTCCTTCAACATCAAAGGGTGCAGTTCTGGTGGCCACCAGCGGGGGTCTCCCAGCAGATGGACATGCCAGGAATCAGGCTACACCTGTTGTGGATTTGCTGGGTATATAAGCCTGTCCTTCACTGAGGTTCAGTGCTTCAGTATTCCTTTCTGTAGCCCTGTCTTGCCTGTCTGAAACCTGATCCTGGACCTGAAACCTGTACCTGTAACCTGACCCGTTATCTGCTTCCTGCCCTGTCCTGGATGTTGTCCCCCTTACCTGGTTCCTGAGACCCGTCCCCTGTCTCCTGCCTTGATGTTCCCTTGCTTCCTGTTTCCCCCTTGGTCTCTCCTCCCTGCCTTGTATATATATATATATGTTCCATTTCCTTGAAGTGTATAGTTAGTTAGTTAGATTAGGGCTTGGGGGTTTGCCGTGTTATTTGTGTTCTTGCTTGTTTGTGGTTGCTGTGTTTATGTGTGTCTTTATTATTAATAAATATATCTTTATCACTACCTTTTGGAGCCTGATTCCTTTAGTGCAGCCCATCGATCTGTTCACTTGTGTTGGATGCCTGTGTTTAGGCTCCATCCCTAACAACTGCTAGCAGAGTGCCCGCAAGTACTTGGCTGTGATACACCTAATTCTACACCTTTTTTCCTCTCATTGCAGCTTTCAGAGAGGACTGAAGGTATAGTGGGGTTGGAGATCCCAGCTGATGAGGAGCAAGGAGAGGTCCGCTTTGTTCTTTGGTCTGGGTCTTTAAGGTACGCTTGCCAATGAGCTGCATGGCAGGTCAACATATGTCTGGTCAAGCATGTGGTGCCCAAGCGGCTGATGTTTTGGCCACGCGAGATACGCTTGAGACATATGTTGCAAATAGCAGCGGTGTGATCTGCTGCACTTGTCTCAAAAAAGGCCCACACCAAAGAACTTTTGGAATAATGCGCAGAGGCAGCGCCCTGCACAGGCGGAGGTCTGCTGTGTGATTCAGTCGGTGTGCTGCCCTTAAGCTGGCCCCTGGAGAGCATCCTGCCTCATTGGAGATGTGCCTCCTCCTCGTTTCTCCTATCAGGCACCCACGTGGAGTCAGTGACCTCATCACCCCCTCCCTCCTTACCACTGGAGCAAACCTGGCAGTATGCTGCAGCTGGTGGAACATGACTGCCAGATTGCTGTCCTTGAGCACCCCCTCTCTCTGCGCTCACGCTACTGCCTTCCTCTAGCTGGGTATCATAATCAGAGCCTTCAAAACGCTGGGCATCCTCCTGGAGCATGTACCCAACACTGTGGTCAAACAGTTCGGGGGACTCCTCAGGAGGACATGGTGGGTCTATGGAAGGAGTGACTGATGACATTGAGACGAGGGAAGAGGACGCGTTGGCAGCTGCTTTGCCAGTACCCTGAGCCTGGGTGAGAGAGGATGAGGAGGATGAGGAGGGCTTGGTCATCCACTCTACTAAGTCTTCGGCATGATGCGGCTCAACACGTCCAGCTGCCGAAAATAAGGACAAGCGTGTCCCATTGCCACGTGCTGATGATGATGCACCGCGTCCACGACCAGCTCTGTTGCCTCTAGACATTTAAAATGAATGACACGGAAGAAAAAACAGAAGCTACATTATGGGAGCAGAAAAAAAAAAGGTTGGAATAATGAGAAGGAAGGTCTTGATAAAAGAAATTTCTGAGTTAGAACAGCAACACAAAAAAACAGAGAATAAAGAAATAAGAACGGTACTCATTTGTAAAGGGGAGGAATTGAAAGATATAATCGAGCAGGAGACCCGGTCGGCCTATAACAAAATTAAAAAGCAAAGGTACCTCTGGGGAAATAAGACTGGGAAGTCTCTGGCAAGACTGTTAAAAAAAGTAAACAACATTTAATTTTTTAGAGAAAATACAAACTAGTGCAGGAACAATGGTCTAAAATACATCAGATATAGCAAGAATAATTCATGAATATAATGAGAATTTATATGCAATTAACAAGGATGAAACAACAGAACAGGGTAAAAAGAGGAAGGTTAAAACAAGTGATTTCTTAAATGATATAGACCTAAATAAAATCTCAGAAGATCAGATGAGGGCTTTGGAAGACCCGTAACAGAGGAAAAGGTTATGAAAACTTTAAATGAGAATCCCTTAGGAAAGAGCCCAGGCCCGGATGGCCTGACGACACTATATTATAGGAAGTTTAAGGATATTTTAATTCCCAAGTTTTGTTCATACATAAACGGTATAGGAAATAAGTGGGCGATGAGGAAGGAGGCACTGGAGGCTGCTATAACTATAATACCAAAGGAAGGAAAAGATGCCTCACTCTGCTCCAGTTATAGACCTATATCATTGTTGAATGTTGATACTAAGTTATTTGCGAAGGTAATGGCAGGTAGGTTGAACAACCCTACAAGGTATGTGAATATACAGTTGTGTTCATAAGTTTACATATCCTGACAGATTTATGATTTCTTGGCCATTTTTCAGAAAATATGAATGATAACACAAAAACGTTTCTTTCACTCATGGTAAGTGTTTGGCTGAAGCCATTTATTATCAATCAACTGTGTTTACGCTTTTTAAATCATAATCACAACAGAAACTACCCAAATACCCTGATCAAAAGTTTACATACCCTGGTGATTTTGGCCTTATAGCATGCACACAATTTGACACAAAGAGGTTCGAATGGCTATTAAAGGTAACCGTCCCTATCTGTGATCTGTTTGCTTGTAATTAGTGTGTGTGTATAAAAAGGCAATGGGTTTCTGGACTCCTGACAGACCCTTGCATCTTTCATCCAGTGCTGCACTGACGTTTCTGGATTCTGAGTCATGGGGAAAGCAAAAGAATTGTCAAAGGATCTGCGGGGAAAAGGTAGTTGAACTGTATAAAAACAGGAAAGGGATATAAAAAGATATCCAAGGAATTGAGAATGACAATCAGCGTTGTTCAAACTCTAGTCAAGAAGTGGAAAATGAGGAGTTCTGTTGAAACCAAACAATGGTAAATTAGGTAGACCAACTAAAATTTTCAGCCACAACTGCCAGGAAAATTGTTGGGGATGCAAAAAACCCCCCATAAATAACTTCAGGTGAAAAACAGGACTCTCTGAAAACATGTGGTGTGGCTGTTTCAAGATGCACAATAAGGAGGCACTTGAAGAAAGATGGGCTGCATGATCAAGTCGCCAAAAGAAAGCCATTACTACGCAAATGCCACAAAGTATTCTGCTTACAATATGCCAAACAGCACAGAGACAAGCCTCAAACCTTCTGGCACAAAGTCATTTGGAGTGATGAGACCAAAATTAAGCTTTTTGGCCACAACCATAAACGCTTCATTTGGAGAAGAGTCAACAGGGCCTATGATGAAAGGTACACCATTCCTACTGTGAAACACGGTGGTGGATCACTGATGTTTTGGGGATTTGTGAGCTACAAAGGCACAGGTAATTTGGGCAAAATTGATGGCAAGATGAATGCAATATGTTATCAAATAATGGGGGGCGTGGCCTGGCTTGCCGAGAAGATGGACGCTTAGCTCTTTAGCTCCTGCCGCCTCACGACATTACAGCTGCTTGCCGGAGGTTTCACTTCAATTATCCCCTGCCTACACATGGGGACTGCCTCGCGGACATCGTCCACCTCTCGATCCCGCTCCCCACGGAGGAATTCCGGGCGTTTGAACGGCACCATCCCTGATATGTTCAGGAATACCAGAGGTAATATGGCGCCCGCTCACCTCAGGAGCCGACTCCCGCCCCGACGGGCATTCCGCTTCTACCCCAATCTCGTCAACCGAGACAGAACCCTCTGACCATACCCTGCCTAACTCTCAGCCCCATCTTAATATCCACGACCTGAGGGCCATAGCCGAAGACATCAAGGGGACCCTGTCGGCGGCCATTTCAGAATTGCGCCTAGACCTCTGCACCGTTAATGACAGGGTGACGGCTGTAGAAGACAAACTACAATTCCAAGGCTTGCAAATACAGAAAACCACACATTATGTAGACACCCATACCCTGCAACTCTGGGACATGGCCTGACACCTGGAAGACCTCGACAATAGGGGCAGACGCCATAACCTGAGGGTCAGAGGTCTTCCAGAGGCCGTTGAAGGGGACCAGATACTACCATCGGTCACTGAAATCTTCAATGACCTGCTTTCTCGGCCTCCTCAAGCCCCAGGGGTAGGGACACTGACCCCCCACGGGACATTGTGTGCTGTCTCTCAGACTTTAAAACAAAGGAAGAGATTTTGAAGCAAGCGAGGGGACGTCCTAACATTACATTTGCTGGTTCTACGGTACAGATTTATTAAGATCTATCCAGTATTACCCTCCAGCACCGTAGAAATCTACGACCGTTACTTGATGCCCTACGCGCTCACGGGATCACGTACAAATGGAAGTTCCCCTTTTGTCTTTCGGCCACCTCACTGGGCCGCACGGCACTTCTAAAAGTGCCTGAAGATTTGCCCCGTTTCTGTCATGCTTTGAACATCCTGCTGGTCGCTGTACCGGATTGGTTTTCCGAATTCCGCCGTTCGGCGGTACACAGAGATTCATCACAAATCGAGCCCATGGAAGCACAGACCCTAGAAGCTCGGCAAACAGGACCGCCATCCGCCTCAGAGGATCGAACAACCCGCAGGACCTCGCGATAAGCCCGTAGTCCACGCCACTCACCTTCTTCCAGGAGATCCCGAAGGGACCGCTAGGATAGTCCTCACCGATCTTTACAGCTCCACTACTCCAAGCCGAAGAATGTAGCTTCCCGATTGTAATCCAGCTTCATCCATGATCACGTACCTACCTCCATTAGGTGCTGCTGACCGTCCACTGTCACGCGGATCTGTCACGCGGATCTCAACCCCGATACGATCCCTTCACCTTCCTCGAGCCGGACCTGGTGGTCGTACGCCAGCCTCCTCACTGTGTACACCCTGACGCCCTGGCTGTTTTATCCTGAATCGAGGATCAACCTACATGCTATCTGCTCTCAGGTACCAAGCTTCGTCTACCCTGCCAATGTTCCTGAACCCGATTCTAGCTCTGATGTCCCCGATCTACCTATTTTTTTATTACATTTAGCCTTTTAATAACAGTGACATAAATAGTGTGGAGAGATGCGACCACCGTGCTTTACTGTAAACGTGCTTTAACTAACTGCAGCCATGATGTTCTCTCTACGGGGTTTCTTCAACAGCGCCCTCCCGCTGACATATACTACAATCCCCATAGTGCAAGGCGCTTACCCGATGACCTCACGAAGGCTGCTACGCCAGGATGACACGCACACGTCTTCAACCAGGAACTACCTAGGTAGCGTGTATCACCCGGCCCGCTCTACACTCCGCCGCACGGTATTGGCTATTCTTGGGTGCCTCGCGAGCTAACACCACCGGCCGAGGGGTAATAACAACTCCTATCATCGGGCCCTTGAGCTCCTCTCTCCACCCTAGCTCGTCATTGCAAACTGTCTTTTCAAACTGTCTCTACCCTTCCTTCCTGCAGACTGTCATACTGGCAACTTCACCGTGACTCT
>CM053037.1:83071037-83086087 GCA_028564925.1 Lithobates sylvaticus
CGGTCGGAAATTACCTATCACACAGTATTTTATTTCCGTAAAAAATCCCTATTGTGTGTACGGGGCAATAATCTGTTGTATAATTTTCAAAAACAAAACGGCACTTTCTAACCTTCCTCGCTAGGCCTAATGGTGACACGTTTACTCCAAAACATTTTGCCAACTGCCACACAAAATGAAGTGTTTCTTTATGATCAGATGGTAAACGAGTATGAGTGAAAAGTAACAAAGTTTATTAGAATGGTAACAATATCATCCAACATAGAACATGAGCATGAGCATGGGTGGCAGATTCATAAAAACAGCAACAGAACATAATAGTCTTCTAAACATGGTCGATAATGATAAACCATCACAAATTATTAGTAGTACAGATATGCTTGATACATCTCTAATCCGACGCTTTTCGCAAGCTTTCCTCGCATCTTCAGGGCTGATGTGCATATCTAATATCTGTAACAACAAATGGAATATATATTGGAGTATAGGGTTATAATTTGGACACGAGCATGGAGCCTGAACTGATCAATCCAGACTTACTTGCAGCATTGGCTTCAAGGGCTGATCCCAAGGAAGGGTCAGCGGAGGACATATTTCCCAGGAGCTGAATGGACGGAGAACCATAGGATGGAGGACCGAGGCAAGGCGTAGGCCGGGGGTCTTCTTCGGGGACCTCGGGGGTCTTCGGGGGTCTCTTCCGACTTCTTCGCGCTCTGCCGGCCTCTTGTCCCGCTCTCCGGCTCTCTGTCCCGCTCTCTCCGGCTCTTATGCTGGGCTCCTCCGCTATCTTCTTCCAGCTCTTTTACTAGCAGAGGAGCCCGGTCTTCTGCATCCTTCTTCCCTCTTCTCTTTTCTTCCGATGTTGACATGACCCTCTCTCCCACCGTAATGCCGTGGGCGATGTGCGCACGACTTATATAGGCATGGTCTGTGGTCACTGGGTGATGTCACCAGGTGACCCTGCCCCTTATGATGTCAAGTCCTGGGGCATGCTGGGACTGTGACGTCATAAGGGGTGGGGTCACCATGTGACATCACCCATTGATCACGCCCCATGCCTATTTAAGTCGTTTCGCACCTCGCACACAGCATTACATCGGGAGAGAGCGTTGTGTCAACATCGGAAGAAGAGAGAAGAGAGAATGACGGAGAAGACCGGGCTCCTCCGCTAGTAAAAGAGCTGGAAGAAGATAGCGGAGGAGCCCGGCAGAAGAACAGGAGAGCGGGAGAAGAGGCCGGAGAGCAGGACAAGAGGCCGGAGAGCTCGAAGGAGTCGGAAGAGACCCCAGAAGTCGAAAGAAGACCCCCGGAGCGTGTGTTTTTTTTATTGACACTTTTTTCCCCAGGAGAATGGGTATGGGTACGATGTACCCATACTCATTCACATAGGGTGGGGGCCGGGATCTGGTGGCCCCCCTTATTAAAGGGGGCTCCCGGAGTCCGATAAGCCCCCTGCCCGCAGACCCCCACAACCAACGAACAGGGTTGTCGGATAGAGGCCCTTGTCCTCATCAACATGGGGACAAGGTGCTTTGGGGTGCCCCCCTGCCCCCAAAGCAACCACCCCCCATGTTGAGTGCTCGCTTGCTCGTCCCTACCCCCTTTCCTGACTGGCCAGGCTGCGTGTTCCGATAAGGGTCTGGTATGGATTTTGGGGGACCCCCACACCGTTTTTTCAGTGTAGGGGGTTCCCCTTAAAATCCATGCTAGACCTAAGGGCCTGGTATGCTCTTGGAGGGAACCCATGCCGTTTTTTATTTAAAATTTGGCGTAGAGTTCCCCCTCGAGAGCTGATTATTCTGTGAGAGAAGAAGCGACATTGTCGCTTCGATATAGATGGAGATCTGACTCGGAGGCGACTCGGAAGCGACTTCCATTGAAATCAATGGGTACAAGTCGCCTAGAAGTCGGTTTGAAGTCGTACAAGAACCTTTTTTGAAGTCAGAGCGACTGCTGTAGTGTACATTAAGACGGCTCCATTCACTACCATTGATTTTCTCAACAGCACAACTTGGGGGCGAATTGGGGCGACCTGAAGTCGGATCCCGGGTTGCCCCTGTGTGAACTGGCTCTAAATCTCTGCATGTCTTGCAATTTTTGTGTTGATTCTTTATCCTCTTTCTATAGAGGTAAAATTTGTAAATTGTTCATGATGTTCATGTCAATTATGTATAAATACCATGGCTTTATAATATATTTTAGTGTACCATGCATAATATATGGACCCAATACATACAGTCATACACATGACAATATAACTGTGTATAAACAATAGACAACTTATATAGGTTTGTACATCTATAATGCTGTTTTTAACATTGTTCGTTTTTCATAGGCTGGTCTTCCTGGATAGGTATATCGGGCCTGACGATTGTGGATGGGCTTCACGGTAACCCCAGGGCGTGGCGATTACGAGGGGGACACCATCTGGACCCTTGTCTCCTCCCACTTATTTCCACCTGCTGGGGTGAGCGTGCTGCATCATCAGCTCCTTGTGGCTGCCTCCAGTCAACCTAGGCGCTGCACGGGTGCACAGCTGCAACCCTTTTGCGTGGTGCCATGGACGCCGCACGTTTTTATGTTGGGAAGCTGAGGGAACTCACACAGCTGATGGTTGATGCGTTTGAATGCTGAGCACAGGCAGCACAGGTGTTACATGTTGATGGTAATATAAATCTCCCTTATATATATCCAGTACACATTGATTATGACATCTCTACACTGACACACCTCATTCTTTGCAGCAAGTGATCAGTTGCAAGATGGGAATGGTTGCTAGACAATAATATTTACAGTAAGTACTTTCTTCTTGGCAAGATTTAGGTCTACTGTTTTCTTCTATATAGAGCTATTTACTTAACCGCTTCCCGACCGCCTCGCGCAGATATATTGCGGCAGAAGGGCACGTACAGGCAGAATCACGTACCTGTACATTGCCCATTCTAGGGAGTGGCGGGGAGAGGCGGTCTGCGGGCGCGCTTGAGCCTCGATGTCCGCGGGGATACCCGCGATCGTCTCACAGGAGAGGAAGAACAGGGAGATGTTAATGTAAACAAGCATTTCCCCTTTCTGCCTAGTGACACTGTCACTGATCACAGCTCCCTGTAATCGGGAGCGGTGATCAGCCCCTCCCCCCCGACCGCCTCACGCAAATATATTTCGGCAGAAGGGCAAGTACAGGCAGAATCACGTACCTGTACATTGTCCTTTAAGAGGCGGTCTGCGGGGGCGCACTTGAGCCTCGATGTCCGTGGGGATACCCGCGATTGTCTCACAGAGAGGAAGAACAGGGAAATGCTAATATAAACAAGCATTTCCCCGTTCTGCCTAGTGACACTGTTACTGATCACAGCTCCCTGTAATTGGGAGCGGTGATCAGCCCCCCCCCAGTTAGAAGCACTCCCTAGGACACACTTAACCCTACAGCGCCACCTAGTGGTTAACCCCTTCACTGCCAGTCACATTTACACAGTAATCAATGCAATTTTCATTGCACTGATCGCTGTATAAATGTGAATGGTCCCAAAATTGCACCAAAAGTGTCCGCCATAATGTCGCAGTCACAATAAAAATCGTTGATCACCGCCATTACTAATAAAAAAAAAATTATTAATAAAAATGCCATAAACTATCCCCTAGTTTGTAAACGCTATAACTATTTGCGCAAACCAATCAATAAACGCTTATTGCAAAAAAAAATTTTTACCAAAAATATGTAGAAGAATATGTATTGGCCGAAACTGAGGAAAAAATATTTTTTTTATTTATTATTTGTGGATATTTATTATAGCAAAAAGGAAAAAATAACGCTCTGGTCTTTGGCCAGCCAAATGGTCCTGGGCTTAAGTGGTTAATATATACTTATATACTTTTCATGCAGCCTACCTGGATATGTGAGGAATTCCCAGTATTCCTTGCATGAATCCCTGACTCTTTAAACTTGGATATTATATATATGCCCCTGCAAACAGAGTACCTGTAGAGATAAACTACATTGGCTTTGAATTTATTATACAATCAAGGTAAAGAGTTATCTATAAAGATCTTTATTTTTACTTCTCTCTTTTCTTTTTCTTTTTTCTTTTTCCCTTTACATATAAATGTATTCTATACATATGTTCAATCTTTGACATCATTAGAGGAAATACTCATTTTTAATTTTTTCAATTGAATACACAACTATCTCCATTTAACCATGTGTTGTGGCTCTGAGCACAAGCAGCACAGGTGTTACATGTTGATGGTAATCTAAGTCTCCCCTATATATATTCAGCACACATTCATTATGACATCTCTATGCTGATACACCTTATCCCTGGCAGTGAGTGAGCAGGTGCAGGATGTGAATGGCTGCTGGACAATAATACTTGTAGTAAGTACTTTCTTCTTGGCAAGATATAGGACTACTGGTTTCTTCTATATAGAGCATTAAGCCTTGTACACACAATTGGATTTTCCACAGACAAAGTGTCAGACTTTTGTCCGAAGGGCATTGGCCATGAACTTGTCTTGCATACAAATGGCACACAATTGTTGGCCAGTGGCGGTGCGTGCATAGAGGCGCAGGAGCGCCGCCCCCCCTCTCCTGCACCGCTCTATCACCAATAGATAGATTCATGCATTGCATGAATCTATCTATTGTCACCGCTGCCGCCCCCTATTCAGGTGTCCGGCCCCTGATCGGGGGCGCCGGGCATCTGAATTACAGGGGGGGGGGGGTGTTGCTGGAAGCGCCCCTATTAGAGCTGTAAGCTCTAATAGGGGACCCTATTAGAGCGGTGTGCTCTAATAGGCTTCCCTAAGTGTAAACAGCAGGCGCACGGCTGTGCGTTCGCTGATTACACAGTATTGTGTTAGGGAAGCGAATACATCGCTTCCCTAACACAGACCTGCCTCTCAGCCAATCAGGTTGCCAGGTCTGTTACCTGTCACCTGATTGGCTGGAGTCACAGGCGCTGTGATTGGACGCTAGGCGTCCAATCACCTATCGTCCAATCACAGCAGAAGAAGACAGGAGGAGCGCGGGAGAAGACATCCGACGGAGACACCGCTCGTCGCCTGACGCCGTCACCAGCTGCACACCTGGACAAGGTAATTGCAGAGGGCAGGCAGGGGGCACAGTGGCAGCACTTTAGGGGCACAGTGGCAGCACTTTAGGGGCACAGTGGCAGCACTTTAGGGGCACAGTGGCAGCACTTTAGGGGCACAGTGGCAGCACTTTAGGGGCACAGTGGCAGCGTTTGGCACAGTGGCAGCGTTTGGGCACAGTGGCAGCGTTTGGGCACAGTGGCATGCGTTTGGGCACAGTGGCAGCGTTTTGGGCACAGTGGCAGCGTTTGGGCACAGTGGCAGCGATTTGGGCACAGTGGCAGCGTTTGGGCACAGTGGCAGCGTTTGGGCACAGTGGCAGCGTTTTGGGCACAGTGGCAGCGTTTGGGCACAGTGGCAGCGATTGGGCACAGTGGCAGCGTTTGGGCACAGTGGCAGCGTTTGGGCACAGTGGCAGCGTTTAATGGCACAGTGAGGCTGTTTTTTTGCGCCCCCCCAAAAATATTTGAGCACCAGCCGCCACTGTTGGCCAATAAACCTGAACGTAGTGACCTACTATGTGGCTTTTCAGCGCCACTCTTTGGGCACCTTCTGCTAATGTTGTTTGAGCATTGCTTCCGAGCATGCGTGTTTGTACTTTTGGACTTTTTTCTGATGGACTTGTACACACGCTCTATCATCTCTAATCTCGTTGGTGTGGGCCACCTGGAAACTACACCACCTATAGGTTTTTAATCAACTCTGGTCATGCACTATATTTCAGTTTTTGAAGGTATGAAAATGTTTTGTTCAAACAATGGCTAAATCAATTGGATGATGTGTCCATATATGTACAATTATTCATTTAGAATGCCATAGACCTGGTTGTGTTTTTGTGATATTAGATGTCTTCATCCCCCCCCCCCCCCCCCCCCGAGGAAGATCAGAACAATATACAATCGAAGCGTGTTGGAGCTCTTCTGTGAGCAATAGCATCTTTTTTTAGGTAAAATAAATATCTCTGCGCTGCCTTTCTATATGGTAATAATGTAGCGAATACTGCGGCAAACACTGAAAGGAATTTTCAGGTCCAGGTATAGAATGAATAAAGGGGTAGTGCTGCGCTGTATATATTGGTGCTAAAATTAGGATAAATATAAAGTGCTTCAAGAGACAACGTTCATATATCAGTGTCAGGTGACTAATAGTGCATAAAGTGCAAGTCAATATTCCATCAGGAACGAGAATAAAAACCCATATAAGAAACGCATACCGTATATAAAATAGCTTGGTGGTGGTGCTATTTAAATATAAAGTGACCAATGTGCTATTTCAAAGAAATTCCAAAAAATTCATAGTGGATAAATGGGTGCGGATAAGATCGCATAAAATTCCATAAGTGACCAGTGTGCTGTTTAAAATAAAGGGTTTCAGCATATGCAGATAAATTCACATAATCGCATAAAATTCCAAAGAAATCGCATATATTCTCATGAAGTTGTATAAAGTCACATGGAATCTCGTAAAAACGCATAATAAAAAGGAGTGAAAAAATAGTGACAGAAATATAAATAAATAGTGCGAGTCCGTGAGGTCAGTCCTATAGTGCAGTATATTGTGGCTTCAGTGTCAGACATTTAACCACTTCAGCCCCGGACCAATTGGCAGCCAAAGGACCAGGCCCCTTTTTGCAATTCAGCACTGCGTCGCTTTAACTGACAATTGCGCGGTCGTGCGACGTGGCTCCAAAATATAATTGGCGTCCTTTTTTTCTCCACAAATGGAGCTTTCTTTTGGTGGTATTTGATCGCCCCTGCGTTTTTTTATTTTTTGCGCTATAAACAAAAATAGAGCGACAATTTAGAAAACAATGCAATATTTTTTGCTATAATAAATATCCCCAAAAAATATATAGTTTAGGCCGATACGTATTCTTCATATTTTTGGTACAAAAAAAAAAATCGCAATTAGCGCTTATTAATTGGTTTGCGCAAAAGTTTATAGCGTTTACAAAATAGGGATAGTTTTATAGTATTTTTATTTATTTTTTACTAGTAATGGCGGCAATTTTTTTTTTTTTTTTTTTTATTGTGACTGCACATTATGGCGGACACATCGGACATTTTTGACACGTGTGTGTGTGTGTGTGTGTGTGTGTTACATTAGGGGGCGGGGCGGACGTCTGACGTCATTGATTGGCTGTTCCCGGTCATCGGGAAAGCCGATCAATGACAGGCAGAGTAGGAAGCGCGGGGAGAGGTTTGTTTACACATACCTCTCCCCGTTCTTCAGCTCCGTAACCCGATCGCGGGACACCAGCGGCGATCGGGTCCCGCGGCCGGGGTCACGGAGCTCCCGACCGGGTCGCGAGCGCGGCGCGCGCACGACCCACAGGCAGACAAATGCACGACCACGTACAGGTATGTGCTTTTGCCTGCCCGTGCCATTCTGCTGACGTATATATGCAGTGGACGGTCGGGAAGCGGTTAAAAGTGAATCACGGGTGATACTGCTGGTGCAGCGATATTTGATTCTCCAAGGGGATGGTGCATTCGGTGGTTGCGTGGTTTTCTCCTGAATTAAAGTATAGGTGTCCCCTTACCTTACCGCTGTAAGGTAACAGCGTTTAAAGATGTATGGGCTCCAGGCGGGCCTCTGTTTCTCCCTGGTGGCGTCCCCCCAATAGGGTTCTCTTATTTGGCTCCTGGTCCTAAAGGGTGTCCTCTCTGAAAACAGGGGTCCTCTGCTACCTGGCGCTGTTGGGTATGTCTCGTAGAGAAGAATGCTCGATAGTGTAGTATTTCTTTATAAATATGGTTTATTTGCAATAGTAAAAGATAACACTCACATTTAGTAAAGGTAAGTTTGTATGTAAAAAAACGAGCTCCGAGCTCGTACCTCACTTCTGGTATCTCGCAACCACTGAGATACCGGAAGTGAGGTACGAGCTCGGCGCTCGTTTTTTAGGTGTGTGTGTGTGGTATGTGTGTGTGTGTGAGTTGTGTGTGTGTGTGTGTGTGTGTGTGTGTGTCTAGTAATGGCGGTCATCTGTGGTATTGTCGGACACATTTTTGGGACCATTGACAATTGTATAGCGATCAGTGCTATAAAAATGCACTGATTACTGTGTAAGTGTCACTGGCAGAGAAGGGGTTAACACTAGTGGCGATCAAGGGGTTAAATGTGTGTTTGTAAAATGGCACTGATTACAGTGTAAGTGTCACTAGGCAGCACAGGGATTTGTGTTAACACTAGTGGCGATCACGGGGTTAAATGTGTGTTTGTAACTGTATGGGAATAGGACTGACTAGGATAGGAGACATATCGCTGTATATCTGCGTGAGCCGGTTGGGGGGGGGGGGGGGGGGGGGGCCTTGGGGGGGTGGGGGCTTTTTGGGGGGGGGGGGCTAGGAAGACTGAAACTAGGGTTGCCACCTTTTCGTCAAGCCAAAACCGAACACTTAAGCAGCGCACGCCAATTTTTTTTTTTTTTGTAGTACATTAAATTCATTACCTCTACAGAGGTACAGAGCAATGCACAGCAATTTTGTTATGTAGTATACACTATACATATATTTTTGTAATTAAATAACATTTCTAATCATATGGAATTAATCTCAAGAGTCTCCCTTTACATCAGAGTTTCCCCCTCTGAATCCGCAGCTTTCCCCTTTACATCTGAATGCACAGGGTTTGTTCCCCTTTACATCTGATACTGCAGGAGAGGCGTGTGGAAGGTATGATGGAGGCAGTATGTACAGGAGAGGAGTGAGGAGTGAGGAGGGATGATGGGGGCAGAATGTACAGGAGAGGAGTGCGGAGGGGATGATGGGGGCAGAATGTACAGGAGAGGAGTGCGGAGGGGATGATGGGGGCAGAATGTACAGGAGAGGAGTGCGGAGGGGATGATGGGGGCAGAATGTACAGGAGAGGAGTGTGGAGGGGTTGATGGGGGCAGAATGTACAGGAGAGGAGTGTGGAGGGGATGATGGGGGCAGAATGTACAGGAGAGGAGTGCGGAGGGGATGATGGGGGCAGTATGTACAGGAGAGGAGTGCGGAGGGGATGATGGGGGCAGTATGTACAGGAGAGGAGTGCGGAGGGGATGATGGGGGCAGAATGTACAGGAGAGGAGTGTGGAGGGGATGATGGGGGCAGAATGTACAGGAGAGGAGTGCGGAGGGGATGATGGGGGCAGAATGTACAGGAGAGGAGTGCGGAGGGGATGATGGGGGCAGAATGTACAGGAGAGGAGTGCGGAGGGGATGATGGGGGCAGAATGTACAGGAGAGGAGTGCGGAGGGGATGATGGGGGCAGAATGTACAGGAGAGGAGTGCGGAGGGGATGATGGGGGCAGAATGTACAGGAGAGGAGTGCGGAGGGGATGATGGGGGCAGAATGTACAGGAATGTACAGGAGAGGAGTGCGGAGGGGATGATGGGGGCAGAATGGTTAGGGATTTTCTGCAGTGTCTGTGGGGTGACCAGGGAGTGATGTTGGGAAGATAAGGAAAGGATGTATAAAGTGGTCTGGGGGTGATATAAGCTGGGGGGGGGGGGGGGGGGGGGGGGAAGTTGGGGGGTGAGAAGTGGTCAGATAGTAATTTTTATGATCAAAAAAAGCTTTTATATCTACTAATATATACAGCAATAAATCATCCAGCACTCTGTATGTACTGTACAGATGATGTGAAGGTAATGTATGACAATTCATATATCATAACCCTATGTTATCCAAGCTCTGTACAATCAGAAGTGTAGACTCATCACATATATACAGGTTACATGAATGGTCACACATTACTTTCACATTATCTAGTCTGTGATTGGTGGGTGTTTGTATAGACATGTGTGCTGCTCAGGAGGTATCTGTCAGCTGTGATCGGGCTGCACACTCCCCCCTCCCCCATACACTCACTATCTCCTCTGATTCTCCTGTCACCTGCAATACAAATACTCCTAAACTTTGCAGCTTTGCTTCCTAGGAGACTTTTTTCAGGAAAAATAAAATTCAGCTCCTCCTCTCTTCCTCTGGCCAGCCCGTCAGGAGCTTCAGTGAGCTCCGCCTCCCGATTCTCTCAGCACTCCGCACTGGTGATTGGAGGGGGGGGGGGGAGGCTGAGTCAGAGATACCAGAGACTGTACAGGAGACTGGAGGGGGGGGGGGGGGACACAGAAAGGAGCTTTGGATTCCAGCACACACAGCAGGCACAGTGTACTGTACAGTGTACTTTAAAAGCAATGCCACTGCTGCTGTCTCACAGTGACAGATGTGCCGATGGTCACCCCCACCTGAATGATCTCTTCCTGTTCTGTGCTGAATCATGTGCCCGGGTTACAGGCAGTACAAAACCCGGGCACATGATTCAAGACCCGTACTGTCCGGGTGAATCCCGGACAGGTGGCAACCCTAGTGTGGACAGATATATTGTACATGAGAAATAGACAAATGAGTTTGATTTAAATTCGGATTGTTTTGAATAGTTTTCGAATTTGAAAAGTTTTCCAATGAATAAAAGGACTAGAATATAACAGAAAATAAAAACATAGAATACACAGTAATAGAGTAAAACAGAATAAAATGACATAAAATAGACTCAAGAAAAAATGTAGCGCTAAAGTGTGTATACTTAGTGAAAAGTGGTACAATAAATGTATATATATAAGGAAAAGAAATGAATACTCTTACCATAGATGTTGGATACAGCTACCGTACGGTAATTGTATCGAGCAGGCTTAGACACTGGAACTCTTGCATCAGTGGGAACCAGATGGAGCAGGTGGAAACCACAGCAGTCAGGAACCAAACAGCATGCATACTCTTACCAGAGATGTTGGATACAGCTACCGTACGGTATTTGTATCGGCAGTAACAGCAAACCAATGAACCACAGCAGTCAGGAACCAAACAGCATGCACAGCGGCCAGTGGACCAGTTGGTGTAACAGCAACCAATGAACCTCCAATTGACCAGATGATCCAAAGGGAAGTGATCCCACGAACCGGGAAAACAAGGAGGAAAAAATGGAGGCAACTCCAATAGTGCAGGTCAAAAATTGTATAAAATGTATTCACATTGATATGTGACAAATCAAACAAAATAGAATAAAAATCTCGAGATATAAAAATGGGTCGGCAATGTGGAAAGTATGAGACAGCTGGCCCGACGCGTCTTGACACTATCGGTCTTCTACTGGGGCGTATCTCTGACCTCCCCACACTGCCATGAACAATTTATGGACACAAGGCTACCATAACCCCGCCCACCTGGTCCGGAACAGGAAGTCCCCACCTCCGGCCCGAGCAAAGTGGGATGGGGGGAGATAGGTGCCCACATAATCCAAATACAATACACAAGGATAGTTGATAGTCATAAAACACAATACCAAGTACATTGTCATAAAAAATCCTGGATGTGAGATAGATCGTAAGAACAATGCATAAATGCGCCTAACAATGACGATGTATCTGGAATGGGATATCCCCCAATAATGGACCAGTCCGACGCCCAAAATATGTGAGCCAATCGGCAGCTGAAGCCAAATTCCCGCCAAAAATAGCGACGAATCACAACAGCTGTCATGGCAAGCAAGAGTACGATAGGTTGACCTCCCACAATGTAAACAATGCAAAAATAGCAGTGCTCACAAAAGATGATTCGAAGTGAAAAGGTAGAACATGTGGTCACCCGGGAGACCCCCGCAGCATCCGAGGATCGGGTTGTTTGTGATGGCGCCGGATGCTGCGGGGGTCTCCCGGGTGACCACATGTTCTACCTTTTCACTTCGAATCATCTTTTGTGAGCACTGCTATTTTTGCATTGTTTACATTGTGGGAGGTCAACCTATCGTACTCTTGCTTGCCATGACAGCTGTTGTGATTCGTCGCTATTTTTGGCGGGAATTTGGCTTCAGCTGCCGATTGGCTCACATATTTTGGGCGTCGGACTGGTCCATTATTGGGGGATATCCCATTCCAGATACATCGTCATTGTTAGGCGCATTTATGCATTGTTCTTACGATCTATCTCACATCCAGGATTTTTTATGACAATGTACTTGGTATTGTGTTTTATGACTATCAACTATCCTTGTGTATTGTATTTGGATTATGTGGGCACCTATCTCCCCCCATCCCACTTTGCTCGGGCCGGAGGTGGGGACTTCCTGTTCCGGACCAGGTGGGCGGGGTTATGGTAGCCTTGTGTCCATAAATTGTTCATGGCAGTGTGGGGAGGTCAGAGATACGCCCCAGTAGAAGACCGATAGTGTCAAGACGCGTCGGGCCAGCTGTCTCATACTTTCCACATTGCCGACCCATTTTTATTTCTCGAGATTTTTATTCTATTTTGTTTGATTTGTCACATATCAATGTGAATAAATTTTATACAATTTTTGACCTGCACTATTGGAGTTGCCTCCATTTTTTTCCTCGTTTTCCTGGTTCGTGGGATCACTTCCCTTTGGATCATCTGGTCAATTGGAGGTTCATTGGTTGCTGGTCCACTGGCCGCTGTGCATGCTGTTTGGTTCCTGACTGCTGTGGTTTCCACCTGCTCCATCTGGTTCCCACTGATGCAAGAGTTCCAGTGTCTAAGCCTGCTCGATACAAATACCATACGGTAGCTGTATCCAACATCTCTGGTAAGAGTATTCATTTCTTTTCCTCATCAGACAAGCCGTTCCTTATCTGTGGGGTTCAGCTTCCCCTGCCCCTGAGCCTATCCGAGGGATTCATCTGGGGTTACCATTGTCTACAATATATGAACTTTCTATATAGATATATTATTTTGGATCGATATTTACTATTGATCCAGTTTATGTTATTTTTCTTTGGTTAATCACCATCAATATATCATGATATATGATTGTTCATGTTCATTGTGGGGATGTTATTATTATTTTAATATATATATTCATTTATTGTACCACTTTTCACTAAGTATACACACTTTAGCGCTACATTTTTTGTCCATATTTCCTTGACTTTGTTTTGTATGTCAGCTGCTTTTTCACATTGAGTTGTTTTTTAACCTAGGTAGCGCAGTGTTTTCCACATTTTTATTAAATAGATTAGAACCATCTCCTAAAATTCAAATAGAATTTAGAAAAAAGAATAGAAATCATTTTCCAAAATTCAAATGGAATCAAAATAACACAATAGTATAGAAAAAAATGGAATAGAACCATCTTCCTATTCTAATCCTTTTTTTTTTTTTTTTTTTTTTTTTTCATATTCTATTTGAATTTTGACAATCCTTCTCCTTTTCCTCCGACTGAAACGAACCGCAAATGCCTAGTGAGAATTACTAATGGGCAACATGGTAAATCACAGGGTTAGCATTATCCCTATGTAGCGTTACCCCCCCCTCCCCCCCGGGCTGCTGGTAATTGTGGTCTCTCTCACCCTGCGCAATCAGGCAAACAAATTTCAGACACTCAGAGTTAAACGATTCTTGTGAGGGAGAATTAAACCTGGATCGAGTAAAGTTAAGTATGGAATGCTCACTTGATTAAAGAACTGGGACTTCAACTATATGCACATCACTTGGTTACTTTCTCACTTCCAGGACCAGCTAGCATTAGAGTTTAGACCTGACACTGGCTCCACCAGGCCTTAGCATATGCCCTTTACCGGCAGGGACCGTGGGCCCCTTTGTAGCAAAAAACATTGGCAGTCCTAGCTGTCCACGTGGCTACTGATCCGTGCACCACATCTTCAGGCCCTATCAGCCCTCCTGGCTGCAGCCGCTTCTTTCCACAGTCCACTCCACTGCCTCTGCACTCATCCCAGACTGCACTGTCCCAGTCCTCTCAGGTGTGCCTTCCCAGTCCTGTTATCCTGCTGTCCTCTCTTGCGCCTCCTGGTCAGGACACCTGTTTTTAAGAGGGTCCCATCCGCACCCGAGCCCCAGGTCACCCCCAAGCTCCCTTTTAAAGGCCTTGATAGCCTAACACTCCATCTCCATCTCCATCTTCCACCCGATCACAATTACTCCCCAGCTGGGCTGACCCTGAGAACTTGAGGGGGCCTGCCCCCCCAATCCTAGTTGGGGATTGGACAGGGCCCTCCAAATCCTGGAAGCTCCACCTCTCCCCTTTCCAGAAGATTCCAGCACATTCTGGAAAGAGGGAGGTCTCAGTGATGCTGCCTGTGAGTCACCCAGCCTTGCCTGGCTTCCTGCCAACCCAGAAACAAACAGGCTTGGCTGCCTGCCAAGCCTGTTTAAATTTTCATACTCTGCAAAGAAAATCTTACTGTACTTTATCCTAGTACCACTAGAGGGTGCTACACCTATCGGACATTCTTGCCATCATACAATGTGAAAACCAACCAGTAAGAACATTAACTGCCCAGTGACCGCCGCCTGTCAATTGGCGGGAGGGCGTCATATGATGCCCTTCTGGGCACCCGATGCGCGTGCCCAGCGGCCGTGATGTCCGCCCGGGCACCCGCGATTGCCCAGTAACACTGCAGGACTGTGGATCTGTGTGTAAACACACAGATCCTCGGTCCTGCCAGAGGAGAGAAGACTGATGGTGTGTTCTCAGTACAGATCGGTCTCCTCCCCTTGTGAATCCCCTCCCCCTACAGTTAGAATCACTCCCAGGGAACATATTAACCCCTTCAGCGCCCCCTAGTGTTAACCCCCTTCCCTGCCAGTCACATTTATACAATAATCAATGCATTTTTATAGCACCGATCTCTGTATAAATGTGAATGGTCCCAAAAATGGGTCAAGTGTCTGATGTGTCCGCCGCAATATTGCAGTCACGATAAAAAAATCACAGATCGCCGCCATTACTAGCAAACCTATCAATATATATTTACCAAAAATACGTATTCTTCTACATATCGGCCTAAACTGAGGAAAAAATGTTTTATATAATTTTTTTTTGGGCTATTTAGTATAGCAAAAAGTAAAAAATATTGTGTTGTTTTTTTATATATAATATATATATATAGTATATATATATAATATATATATATATATATAGTATAATATATATATATATATATAT